>MU225573.1:387087-415501 GCA_018584345.1 Thuja plicata | reverse complement strand
TTAAGACATCCCCTTTTAAATTACTTTAAATTACTTACATGACAAATTGAATAGCTTAGTTAATTGTATTTTAATGGTTCAATGAGTTTATTATATAGCTTTTATGTATGTTGTTATAGATTTATGTGTTAATCTGTATGTTTGTATACCTCCCCTTAAGACATCCCCTTTTAAATTACTTTAAATTACTTACATGACAAATTGATTAGCTTAGTTAATTGAATAGCTTAGTTACTTACATAAAAATAACTCTAAAATATGAAATAACTCATTCATATATGAAATGTTTAAAAGTAACATGTATTTAACTCATTCACATGTATTTAACATACATACTTATATGAAATGACTAAAATGAACATGTATATATGTAATGTCTAAAATATGAAATAATTCATTCACATGTATTTAACATACATACATATATGAAATGACGAAAATGAACATGTATATATGTAATGTCTAAAATATGAAATAACTCATTCACCTGTATAACATACATACATATATGAAATGATGAAAATGAACATGTTTATATGTAATGTCTGAAATAACATACCAACATATAACATGTAAATGTATAGGTCTAAAATAACACATAGATGAAATGTCTAGAATATAGATGTGTCTGAAATAACATGTATGTATATGAAATATCTACAATATATTTGTGATCTATGAAATATGTAAAGTAGCATATGTGCTCAACTAGGACCATGTCCTGATCCATGACCTGATGATGGTCCACCTCCTCCTGATCTCTGTGTGCAATGAAAGAAATATATGTGTCATGCATACACACATGTATAATAAACTAAATACTTATGATCATAGAAAAATTAAGTTTGAAAAAAACATGTAAATTTACCTGTTTGTCATGATGCACAGGATCGCTAGGAGTCTGTAAATCTCCATATCCACGCTCCACACTGTCTAGAATACTCTGGAGAACATGTATATATATATATCAAAATTTTAATTCAAATTATTTATGTCATTTACATGTGTAAGTTTTATAAATACATCAAAATTTAAGTAAATATATACCGTAGTAGCATGTAATGCTCTCCCGATATCGCTCAACTCTGAATCATGTAAGTCTGAATCATGTAAGGACACCTGTGAGGGATCAATCTGGTCATCTGTAAGCAAGCTGGTAAAAATTTGATGAACTAGACGTAATGAAGTGGCCTAGGTAGATTGGTGAAGTGCATCCTCCTCAACTACAGTTTGCTGAGGAGCTGTAGGTGGTGTAGGAATATCCTCCTGTCTCTGTGCACCTTGAGAACTTGATCCAATAGATCTGCTGAGAATGATGGGGATAAATGTTGGGACATCCTTGAGAGGAACCCCACCGATAGTCTATATAGCCTGATGTGCACAAAGTAGACCACTGGCTAAATATGCGCTCGTACGACGCAACTAGTCCAAATATGATATAGTTGCAACCTCAAAGGGAGATGGTATATCTACTATATGGTATGGATCATCACTAGAGGATGCATCTTGCGTAGGTGGAGGAACACCATAATGAGAATTCAACATGTATCTCCCTAAATGATTAGATGACATCTCATGAACTTGTGTCGCGATACTAGAAAATATATCTGTCTTAATACTATCATCAGGTACAGTCTGTCCTGCAATTGCCATTTCCAAAAATTTTGGTATGACCAAAAGGTTTGGACCCACCTTTTCCTGCTTATTAGTGGGCACTGGGACATTAGGCCCTCTGAATCTATCTGATAATCTCCCCATCCCCTGCCCAACATGACCGGTAAAATCTGTGTAATCAACATCATGATGCAAATGAAATTCTGCAAACAATTGTTTGCAGAAATATAGTGGAAGCTCATCCATCTGGGGCCACCTATGATGAACAGCCAACCATCAAGGATATATAAATGGTGCAAAAAGGTCATCCTCAAACCAAGTAGTCATATAACCTCTGACCTATGCTATGTCTCGGTAATGAGGAAACATGGTCTTCACCATAGCAGCGGAGACCTCTGAATCAACCTGTCTATACTTCACAGCGCCAGTAACGTTGTGAGAGAGAGAAGTATAGAATATATCAATAGATATACTATCATAAGGGTTGTATGATTGAACTATGTCAATCATACGAACCAGGTCCTCTCTAATGACCTTCACCCTATCCCTATTATGGAGGGTGGTGGATGACTGGATACCCTGATCAAGAACCTCAATAGCTTGTGTCAATCGAGCTATGGTAGTGGCGAATAAATCCTCCCTGCCCTCTCTAGAATCAACTAATCTATGAGAAGAGCAGTCACTACGACCCCCCTATACACTGGCATCTCCAGAATCTACAGGTGATCTCCCTCTACTCGATGCTATGTGATAGAAAAAATAAATGTATATACTCGAAAGTATAAAGAAGAATATATGTATAGATCAAGCTGCACATGTACATGGTCCAATTCTAATTTAATTATATATTTTTAAACACATGTGTTACAAATAAATAAACTAGAAAACACTTGAATGCATATACATTTGAAAGAAAAATAATTTAAAATAATATATACATACATGTGCACATATTTTCTAACGAAAAGAGGTTTTGAGTTATGGATCAATTTTGTCTCTAGGTTTACAACTAGCCTAGTTAAATGTAAATTAATGTTTCATGTTTAGGTTTAGGGATCAACTTGGTTTATTTATCAATTAGGTTTAGGGTTAATTTTTTTTTGGTTAGTCCATTCATGTTGGTTTCTAGTGTTCTAGTTGAAGGTTAGGGTTCATGTGTTGGTTGAACATGTTAGGGTTTAAATATTGGTTTATAGTAGGTGTTCTAGTTGAAGGTTAGGGTTCCTATTGGTTGAATATGTTATGGTTAATTTCTCAATTGGGTTTAAGGATCTACTTTTAAATTAGGTTTACATGGTTAGGGTTCATATATGTTTGTTTAGTGTTAGGGTTTATGTTGGTTAACATGTTCCAGTTTCATATTAGTTTCTAGCTAATGCCATGTGACATGATAGATAAAATAGATTAAAAAAAACACTTGAATACATGTATGTTCGAAAGAAAAATTTAATTTAGCATGTTAAGGTTTATGTTGATTTATGTTTCAGTTTCATGTTTGATTTATATTTCAGTTTCATGAATGTGATGCAAGATAATGCAAGATTAATCTAAGAACATGAAAGATGCAGATTAATCTAAATGATATTAAACTAAGACATGATTGCAATGCAATTAATCTAATAAATTGACATTAATCTATTGCAAATGATAGCTAAATGTAAATGAGATTATCAACTAAAATGAAGCAGCAATTCTTTGTTCTAACAATGCATATTTTCTCCAAGGGTTTTGAATGAGGAATGAGAGTTCTTTTATAGACTCAGAGGTGATCAGAATAGAAAGTTTCCTTCTTGAAATAAAACAGATAGAAAAGCCAGTTTAAAATAGAAAGCTTTCTTTAAAAGAAAACAATAAATTGTTTTCCCTTTGCTTTAACTGTTTTCTTTCTTTGATTTTAACTATTTTATTTATGATTTTAACTATTTTCTTTCTCTTTAAAGCACAGTTATTTCTGAACTGAAGAGAAGATTTTTGAGAGAATATGTAATTAAATAAATAAAGTATGACCTCATAAATGTGTTTTTCTCAATTATCTGAATAATTAAATTCAATTATTGAAATGAGGATATTTATTTAATAATTAAATATTATTTAATTCCTTTTTATGTGTTTTAGCTAAAAGGGGTGAATTTAATTTAATTAAAGTGCTAGGACTTTATAATTAAATTAATTCAATCATAGGGTTTGTTTAGCCAATAGATATTTTGGAATTAAATATAATGTAGATTTAAGGTTTTCTACATTTGACACTTGGGTCGAGTAGAGTCAGTCAAAACTCAGAATTGCCTAGTACAATAGGGCTTTGATGATCCAGAAGAATTACAAATGCGACGAAATTGGTTAGGGTTGTAAGATGCCAATTTTGGGGTGTTACATTTGTGAGATTTGCATTTGCTTGGTGTTTATTTTTTGCTTCCTTTTAGGTCTAATCTTATATGTTGTAGTTGATTAGTTTGGTGAATGTTTAGCTTGCTTTACATTCCTTAACAAACTAGTTTTTATTGCATACATTTTTGGCATGCCCGGTGGGACCCACTTTATGGGTCATTTTATTTTTATTGCATATGTTTGTCTTGCAAACTAACCCAAGAACTAACGTTTGATATGCTTTAAGTGTTTTGTGCTAGGTTTTGGAGTTTTTTGTAGGTTGGAGCAGTGAAAACAAGCAATTGTGCCACCTATTCCGAAATCAATTTTCACATAGGCCCATTTTAGTCCTACCACAAGATTGACAGCTAGAACCACAGGAACGCAGCCTCTATTCATGGGAACGTGATCCCCTGACCCTGTAGCCTAACAGAGGCCGAGAGCCATTTTTTCCATCTCTGTCTCTTTTATTACATTTTAGCAGACCCGCAGGAACGCGGGCTAGAGTTGTAGAAATGCTTTTTAAATATTGTGTTAATCCATAAGGATAATTCACATTTTCTTTGCATTCTTTATGAAATCAACCACTTGCAGGATCATTGTTTGACCTTGCGGGAATGTGGTTTGACTTCGCGGGATTGAAGTCCAAACTTGTGGGAATGCTACTATACTGACTCTACATTCTATTTTTTGCAGGTCGAGGGAATGCCAATTTGAGGATGCACTTTTATCTTTTAAAAACATCAATCTCATACATTTAATTTTGGATTAATTAAAAAGAACTCACATTTTGTTTTGGTGCTTTTAAAACTTGACCAAAGGGTAAAATCAATCACACATTTCGATTTGGGCTTAAAAAGAATCCACAAGTCTTGAATGCCTAAAAGGAGCAATTGAATAATCAAACAATCATTTTCCTTTGGTGCACAAAAAAAAATTGATTAATCAAACATTTTGATTTGGGGCTTAAAAAGAATACTCACAAAGTCTTGAATGTATTAAAAGGAAAAGAACCAACAAATTTTCATTCCAAAAGTGCATTTATTTTTTTTTAAAGCAAAAAAGAAAATAACCTTGCATATTAATCATGAGTGTTTTGATGTCTTAGATAGAAAAAACTTAGTCTTAATAGGTTCATTTTTTGGAAAGAATGTATGTTTTGAGTGTTTGGAGTGTTTTTCAACACTTCCTTAAAAGAGTTATTTCTTTTTTTGCAAAATCCTTGATAATCTAAGTGACGCACTAGAAGTAGCTTATATTTGTATCCTCTCCCCTTGCCTTTGTGGATCTTGGGTGACAAGAAAGGTTAAGTTACTTGTCTTGCTTCTAGAGAGGCATGTCTAAAAGAAGCGCTTCCTTTTAGAGGATGAACTCAAATCGGTAATCCCTTCGGTCGGTATAGAAACAAGGTGCGACCCAAAGGTCCACTTTATATCCCTTCAAGCTCAGTCAAGTCATGTTGATGGTAGTCCATACTAGGTGAATATCCCTAGCATATTGACATGGTCAACTAGGCTCTTAATTGAATCACGAATATACAAACAGATTGCAGGGACGCCACGAATCTCACTAGCAATTGTTAACTAGCAACCTACCCAGTTTACCTCGAAATCTTGATAATCAATTGTGCAAGGAAGATTATAACTTCCCCAAGATAACTCGCATATTCATGCCACCTTGAGTGTTTGGAGTCGAATAATATGATATTATGACTAGATCCATTGCGTGCTTGGTGATGGTCGTATTCTGATTAGCTCTTGTGTGTGTACCTACGTTTGCGGGCCAAGGTTTTCAAGCTCACCGAATCCTTAGGTAGATATTGTTTGTGTGTGTATTCAATGTTACAAACCCATGAAAACATTTGTTGAACATACACAAATCAAAGGTCCTGAGTCTTTTTCCAAAGAGATTAAAATTGTGTGTTTCTTGCAAGGTTTCTTTGTCCTTTGCAAGACTGTTTACTCGAAATTTACCCAACAAACAAAAAAAATCATTATTCCAAAGAAATCCAAGTTACACTTACTGTAGTCACTACCTATTCCTAGTAAGAGATCATTTTGGCAAACATTATTACAACTGTGCTCATGTCCAATTCAGTGAAACACAAGAAAGTAAAAACTCCTTTACCCCCCATGCACGGAGAATAGAAGAACCCATCCCGAGGCACCAACAAGTATCAACACATCATTGATTCCATCAAGAAAGAAATGCACAAATGGAAGGAATTCAACAAAGTAATCTACAACAATAAGATTGTGCCCTTCGTGGCCAAGTATAACCTAAACCGCACTTTTATCAACTATGAGAGTTATGACTAGCTAGTAAATCACAACAATCAGTCATTCCTCATCTTCTTAGGATCACTTAGCATGCATTTTTAGGACCTCCCATACTTGTAATCTTTAGAAATACATCACACACTCATCCTAGCACAATCTAGCATAATCAAATCCAATCCTAGTCAACCTATCATAATCCTAATTGTCATCCAAATCATCCCATAACATATCCTTTACTTGATGTCCCATCCTCCTTTGGGTTGCTTAGAACCTACATCTTAATCAAACCCCATCTTTAGGTGTCCTTAAACTAAGCGTTGTTTAGGATAACCCCTATGCCTTTGCAACCTCATCACCTTGATCAAAAGTTTGGTTCGCATTAACAGGGAATCCCCTCCGCCAAAGACCACAAGTTTGTCCTAGGTAGACAATCACATCCACTTGATCTTCCACTAAGGAAAGAAACCCTTAATGTGTGCGTACACCAGGTCATCCTTGATCATTAGGAGCATACTCATCATCTTAGACACATCGTCTCAAATCCTAATCATAGCACCATCATCCTTAGCTGCCTAGGAACATACATGCATTACATCTTGCATCTCATATCCCCTTAGGGTATTCATTTCATGCCACCCATAACATGATCCACTAAGAAGAGGAAGGACATGGACCCTAATCTTGCAGCTAGTTCATCTGATCCAACAATTGACCACACTAACGCCATGGTCTCCTTTGATTCTCAACACAACATGCCAATTGAGCATAGCTAGGTAGACACAAATGAGTTTCCTATAGTTAGCACTATAGAAAAATTCATGAACCATCCGAGACATGCTCACATGGTCAGGGCCATTATAGGGTGCAACAACCACAACATACTTGCAAACATTCAGCAACAAGGAATCCAACTACCACCTATAATCATACCCACATTAGTCACATGACCTATGGCACTCCTAGGAGAGATCCCTCATTTAGTAAGATATGATGTTTTCAATCCCCTACAATGAGAAATACAAGTGGGATCTCTCATATCATAGATGATGCAACCTTCCATCCCCCAATCTATAGTGCACACTACGCCTCAATCCACCCCATTTTCAGTCATGGGATCCCCACCTCCTAATCCACCACCAGTAGCACAATCAGTACCCATCATTGCTACCCAAGCACCACCACCTATCCAACCTGTAGTCCCTCAAGCATCACACATAGTTCTACCCTTTGTTACACAATTACCACAACCAACAATCAACACCCAGCAAACTAGTGTTTTGCCAATCACTACTCAACCCATCTAAACCGCATCAACCAGCTCACAACCATAAAGCACATAGGCCATCAACACCACAATACCTACCTCCACTCCACCTTCCATCCCCACATCACATCAATAGCAAACACAATTCACTACAGGCATACCTCTCACGGGAGCTTACAATCAACCCCTATTTCCACAAGGGCCCACTTTCCACGCTCAAATAGCAGTGCAATTATAGTATATTCCAATACTTCTTCCGCAAACACACTCCAATCCAAATCCTATACCGCAAGCTTCCCAAGTCGGTCAGACAACACAAAATGCTCCATCCTCCACTTGGAACTAATCGCAAGCCACCATGCAAGCCTTAGGTATCCCCACATAGATGCAGAGCACCAATTCACGCACCTCTCAAGCACAACAAACATCTGCCAACCCTTTGGCCACCGCACAATCTGTTATCCAACCTATTCAGTAGAAACAACAGCAGCAGCAGAATGCCAACCCATTTACATCCCAAGCGTAACAACAACAATTCAACCCTTTTGTAGCTGCACAACCCACCGCTTAACCTATCTAGCAGCAACAGGTGCAAAGTGCAAATCCCTTCACCACATAGCCACTACAACAGTTTGCTAATCCTTTTGCTACCGCGCAAACCGTCATCCAACCCACTCAACAAAAACAACCTAACTTCACCAACTACCTAGCCATGCCATCTTCAACTGCATCCCAAGTCGTTGCACCTCCATAATAGTCAAGCATTGCCACTAACATCAATTACCTCACTCTGCATACTGGGGGAATTCCACCGCAACACACCTAACCCACATACCCTGGTAGTGCAGCACAACTACCTTACGTAGGTACAATGCATACTCACCCCACCTATCAAACATCTCCACAACCACATACCTACTATCAACCACCACAACAATAACATTAAGTACTCCCATCCAATCCACAGTATTATCCTACTCTAGAATAGTTACCACCACAACAACCTATCTAGGCTTCTCATCAGTCTCCCTATCACACACCACAGTATCCTCCACAAAATCCTCCATATTCGTCAATACCATTCAATCCATATCACATCTCGGGAATCAATACAATAAGAATTAATAACCCTCCCCAAAAAATCAATCAGGAGTGGGAAGAAATGAAGAACGCTTTGAAGGAGCTAAAAGTAGGGACCAAGGTTAAAACATTCAAGTTCGAAGGGGTGTGTCCCTACCCATTTGATCAATCTATCACCGCTATACCCTTCCCCAAGCACTTCAAGACACCCAAGTTTGACAAATATAGGGGAAGAGGAGATCTTGTTAACCATGTCAAATAATTTTACATGGCATGCACAGAAGTGTCTTACAGTGACAATTTCCTCATGCATTTGTTCCCTAAGAGCTTGGGAGGAACCGCTCTTGAGTGGTTCTATATAATCCCCTATGGCACAGTTTCTACATTTGTAGATGTATCAGAGATATTTGTGGCCCAATATGCGCATAACATCGAGAATGAGCTCTCCCTCTTATACTTATGCAACTCCAAACAAAAAGGAGAGGAAAGCTTGGCAGACTACCTACAAAATTGGCAGGGACTCACTATGAGATTGTCGTATCAACCTCCAGAGAAACATCTCACTATGATCTTCATTAAAAATCTCTATCCCAAACTAGCCCATTACATGCGCATGAATTGCCTACAGACTTATCAGGAAATTTGAGGAAGAGGCATGGATCTTGAACTGGGTCTCATAGAAGATGGTGTCATCAAGCATTACAAAGAACCCCAACCTGACAGAAACAACAATGATTGATCACGGTACTGGAACAAGAACAAGAACGTAGTCACTAATGGGGCCACTGACACCAAACACATTTAGGTCATGGTGGACGGTCCCAATGCACCTACTCAAACCTATTAGAAGATACCGCTAGTGTATGCACAGGCCCCTCCCATGTATCAACAACCTGATCCAACATATCATCAACCTACATACCAACAAAACACACACCCCTAGGTTGTGGCTATCTATCCCCCTCTGGGGACAATGTATCAACCTAACTACCAAGATCCTATAAAATAGACAAACACCATATCATTCCCACATGGAAAACCAAAGCCTCGAGCCTAGAATGCGCCAAAACACACATTTACCCCCCTAGGTGAACCCATAGATGTCATTTTCCATAGAATGGCTAAAGCTAATCTAATCATGTACCTACAAACACAACCGTTTGATGAATCAACACCTAAGCCTGTGTGGTACAAAGACAATGACTACTGTGATTGCCATCATGTTAAGGGACACACTACCTTAAAATGAATGAAGTTGAAACACTACATCTTAGACCTCATTGACTGTGAAGAGATCGAAGTAGATTCTCCTTTCCAACCATCGCCAAATGTAGGCCTTCTAATCTATCAAAAATGTGTTCCCTAAATGAAACTCAGGTAAAGGACTCGCTAACCCCGCTCAAACCTCCAACCAAGGGAAGGACAAGCAAGGAGATAATACCGAAAGAAAGGATTATACCGGTGCATATATCAACTATGATAACCTTATCGGTTGCATATCCCAGGTCAAGTCCACTGTCAATGTCATTCATGTCAAGGGTGTAGATAGCCAATGTGCAGTTACCACTCATCAAGGTAGAATGTCGGTTGTAGGTGCTAGTGCCACTCCATCTGCTGGTACCCAATACAACCTATTGGAACACCTAGGGAGTACCCCTACCCAAATATCCATCCTAGATCTCCTCCGCACTTCGCCCATCCATCAATAGATCCTCAACAAAGCCCTAAAAGAATCACGTGTACCCAACGACATTAACACCACGCAATTCCAAAACCTTGTTGGCCGCTTATCTATATCTTGTGGGATTTCCTTCAAACCAATAAACATACCTTATGAAGAACCTAATCACAATCTCCCTCTCTGCACTGCGGTCATGGTTAAAGACTTTTCCATCAAGCAGGTCATGATAGATGATGGTTCGGCCCTCAATCTCTGTACTTTGAAATTTATCAAATAGTTAGGGTGTGCTGAAGCAAATATAATGAATGATGTCATCACCATCAAAGCCTATGACAATATGGAGTGCAATTTTGAAGGCACAATCTCATTGCCCATCCATCTGGGCCCTGCAGTCCAAGATACAGTATGTCACATTGTTGATGTTGACCTTCCTTCAATATCCTTCTTGGAATCCCATGGATCCATTCTATGAAAGCAGTCCCATCCACCTACCATCAATGCATTAAATTCCCACATAATGGCACTAAATTCTGTTAGGAATAAGGTGTCTCAACCTTGTATATTTCCTTACATTTGATATTTTCCAAATGTCGACACTTTGGACAATGTGTAAGGTAATCATGACTGAAATGGTTATGACGGATTCCTATGATGGATTCCTATGATGGTCATTAATATTTGTAAGAGATAATTGTGGAAGATTCGATGATGGGTGAAGACATGCAAGACATGTGGCAAATGATCATGTTGAGTACTGTACACTCTTCTGCAACCATGGGGTAAAAACCTAATACGACTGTCTTTGGAAGTTGCCCTAAAAAGGGAAGTGCATAATATAAGCATTTTTTAGGGTTGCGAATCTGAGTTAGAAGTTAGTGTATTTTTGGAACATTTTTATGCTGCCGGACTTGTCTTCAAGTGTCGATTATCTCCTAGAAGAACTTGCATTGCAAGTGTATTGTAAATAGTAATAGTTTTGATTAATACATTGTGCAGGTTTTGGAGTGCTGGGGTTTTTTACCAAAAGGTTTTCCCCAGGGTAAAGCATTGTGTCATTCTCATTTTTCTATGTATGCATGTTATTGTATTATCATTCTGTAATTGATAAGGGTTAAATCTAAAGTTGCACGATCCTCTTCTCAGGAGTTTAGCATAGGGAACCATTTTTCGCACACTTAGTTTCCTTTCAGTTGGTATCAAAGCCTAGCCAGTTTTGGTTCTACTTCTTAGGGTATGGGTTATTTGAGCTAATCTCCAGTTCAATGGGAGTATTGTTGTAGAGTATTCATAACCTTATTGCAGGAAGAGATGGCAGGTTCTTCATACAGTAGAATTGAGGTGGAAAAGTTCAATGGCACAAACTTTGAGTTGTGGAAACTCAAGATGGAAGACATGCTCGTAGACCATGATGTATGGGAGGTAGTTGATAATGATATCAAACCAGTAAGAAAGCCTCAAGAAGATTGGGATCTCAAGGATCGGAAAGCTAAGGGTCTCATTAGACTCTATCTAGCATATTCTGTTCTCCTGAATGTTCTTGATGAGAAGACCGCAAACAAATTGTGGACACGGCTTGGGTCTGTGTATCAGGCCAAGTCCTTGGTGAACAGATTGTTCCTGAGAAAGAAGTTGTATTCTCTGAGAATGGAGGAAGGAGGATCCGTTGCAAATCACCTGAATGCATTTAACATGCTAATTGCACAGTTGACATCAACTAGTGTCAAGTTGGAGGAGGAGGATCGATGTATGACCCTACTATGTTCCTTGCCAGATTCATGGGACCATCTTGTGATGGCCCTTGGGAGTACTATTGTCACTTTCCAAATGGATGATGTGGTGTCTTTGCTATTATCTGAAGAGATGCGAAGAAAGACTTTTGATTTAACTAATGAAGCCCTTGCTGTTCACGGTAGATCCAAAGATAGAGGAAAGAAAATTGAGAATAAGTCTGAAAAGAGTAGATCCAAATCCCATGGGAAATCTAAGACTCCTAGAAAGTCTAAGGTAACATGTTGGAACTATGGTAAGACTGGGCACTTTTGTAAGGACTGCAAAGAGCCAAAGAAGAAGAAAAGCCCAGATTCAGATTCTGAAAAATCTCAAGATGGTGATGCTTTTGTCCCAGCCTTGGCCACTCATGCATCTAATGATGTGTGGCTGATTGACTCAGGTGCTTCTTTTCACATGACCTCTCATCGAAGTTGGTTCTCAAAGTATGAGGAGTTCGATGGTGGAAAGGTGTACCTAGGTGATGATTCTCACCTAGAGATAGTTGGATGAGGAAGAGTCACTATCAGATTCCCTAATGGACGAGTAAAGGGGATCAATGGGGTAATGCACATCCTGGGTTTGGCATGAAACCTGCTATCTATAAGTATGTTGAATGATGCAGGTGTGCAAGTTGTTTTTTTGAAAGAAGGATGCAAGATTGTTAGAGGATCTATGGTGCTCGCGAAAGGTACTAGGAGAGGTACGCTATTTCAGCTGGATGCTTGCACTTCACAGTGAAATAGTTCTTCTGTCTCAAGGAAGAGAGAAGTAGTCACTTCATCTCCACCTTCTGAACCAATAGTGAAGAAGTCTGTGGTAATGGGTTCCGATGGTAGTGCAACAAATGTACCTAAGGGTGCTAACACTTTGGAAGGCAAACTTCCTACAGAAAAGACAATGTTGTGGCATATGAGATTTGGACACATTGGTGAGAAGGGTCTTAGAACCCTGAAAAATAAAAACCTCATTGAGGGGATAAATGATTGTAATCTCGAGTTCGACTTCTGTGAACACTGTGTTTATGGTAAACAAAATCATGTTCAGTTTTACTCCAGTTCTCACAAGTCTTCTAGTATTTTGGATCTTATGTATTCGGATGTGTTTGGTCCTATTAAAGTTCCTTCACTCTCAAAATTTGTATATTTTTTTATCTTTTATAGATGATTACAGTAGATGGACATGGATTTATTTCCTTAAAAGAAAGACACGTGTTTTCAGTCGGTTCAAGGAATTTAAAGCTCTTGTAGAGAATCAGACTGGTAAAAGAATTAAGTGTGTGAGAACTGAAAATGGTGGTGAGTTATGTTCTGAAGAGTTTGAATAGTTCTGTAAAGAATGAGGGATCAAGAGGCATAAGACATCTCCTTATACCCCATAGAAAAATGGAGTTGTAGATAGAATGAACAGGACATTGATGGAGAAGGCTAGGAGTATGCTTAGTGGAGATGGCCTAGAACAAAGGTTTTGGGCTGAAGTTGTGGCCACTGCTTGCTATCTGGTTAACAGATCCCCTACATCATCTCTTGTTGGTAAGACACCCATGGAGGTGTGGGCTGGTAAGAAGCCTTCAGTTAGACATCTTTGTGTTTTTGGTTGTGAAGCTTATGCACATGTGCTTAAGGAGAGAAGATCTAAGTTGGAAAACAAGGCTGCAAAATGTATCTTCATCGACTACAGTGTTGGTGTGAAAGGATACAAGCTTTGGGATCCTATGATTGGTAAGGTGTTATATAGTAGAAATGTTATTTTTAGAGAGCTAACACCTTCTCCTATTGTTCTACATCCAGATGAAAAAGAAATGAAAGAAGATGTTGTTCAGTTGCCTCCTACCCCTGAGAAGACTGAACAGAGACACCGTGATGGATCTGATGATGAGGAGAGCTCTAGCAGCTCTAAAAATTTAGAAGAAGAGGTAGAACAACCTCAACCTCAGCCCTTGAGGAGATCCACGAGAGAAAGAAAGCAACCAGGGAGGTTTGGATTTTCTATGTTAGATTCCAGTTGTGCTTATGCCTTGATTACAAACACCGATGATCCTCTATCTGTGAAAGAGGCTATAGGTATGGAAGATGTAGGTTCCTAGATTGAGGCCATGGATGCTGAGATGGCTTCATTGGAGAAGAACAAAACTTGGGACCTAGTACCTTTGCCTAAAGGACAAAAACCTGTTGGAAGCAAATGGGTGTTTAAGAAGAAATTATGTGTAGATGGCAGTGTTGAGAGGTACAAGGCCAGATTGGTTGCAAAGGGGTATGCATAGGTGGAGGGAATTTATTATGGTGAAATATTCTCTCCTCTTGCAAAGTTTACACCCATTAGATTTTTGTTATCTCTAGCAGCATCGTATGATTTAGAGGTAGAACATATGGATGTGAAGACAACTTTCCTTCATGGTGATTTGGAGGAAGAGATCTATATGTCACAGCCTGAGCACTATATTCAAAAAGGTAAAGAGTCTTTGGTTTGCAGATTAAAGAAGTATATGTATGGTTTGAAACAATCTCCTAAGATGTGGTACCTTAAATTTGATGGCTTTGTGTTGTCAATTGGTTTTCTGAGATTGAAATCAGATCATTGTGTTTATTTCAAAGTTGGCAATGATCACCTTCTTATTATTGCATTATATGTTGATGATATGTTGTTGATTGGGAAGGGTATGGGTATGATTTCTGATTTGAAGTCTCATTTGTCAGCATAGTTTGAGATGAAAAATCTAGGGGCAGCCAGGTATATTTTGGGAATGGAAATCAATAGAGATAGATCTAACAGAAAACTTTGGTTGAGTCAGAGTAAGTATGTGAAGTCTGTTTTGGACAGGTTTAGCATGGAAGATTGCAGACCATTGTGTGTTCCTATTTCTATGGGAACAAAGTTATCTGTGGATGATTGTCCAAAATCTCCTAGTGAGGTGGAGGACATGAGCAAAGTACCTTATGTGAGTGCAATTGGCAGCCTTATGTATGCTATGGTCTGTACTAGACCAGACATTGCCCAAGCAGTGGGAGTCCTGAGTCAGTTTATGGCTAAACCTGGATGGGTACATTGGGATGCAGTTAAGAGAGTGTTCAGATATCTGAAGGGTACATTAGAGTATTCCATATGCTATCATGGAAACTCTTCTGGAGCTCCGCATTCAGTTTGTATTCGTGGGTTTGTGGATTCAGATTGGGAAGGTGACATTGATAGCAGGAGATCCACCAATGCCTATGTGATCACTATGTTTGGTGGTTCCATTAGTTGGATGAGTAAGAAACAACCTATGGTCTCTTTGTCCATGATAGAAGTAGAGTACATGGAAGCTACTCATGCTTGTAAGGAAGCCATTTGGCTTAAGAGACCGTGTTTTGATTTTGGTGTTGATGCAGGACAAATTACAATTTGTTGCAACAGTCAAAGTGCTATTTTCCTTGTGAAGAATCCAACTTTCCATGCTAGAACCAAGTACATTGATGTGTGGTTTCACTTTGTGAGAGATATGGTAGAGGATGGAAAGGTAAGTTTGGAGAAGGTAGATACAGTAAAGAATGTTGCGGATGCATTGACAAAACCTATGGGCACAAAGAAGTTTAGATGGTGTTTAGAGTCTATGGGCCTCTTGGCCTATAGCAATTAAATCCCGTTATTTCCTTTGGCTCTTACAAGGTGTTCGACAAGTGGGAGAATGTTAGGAATAAGGTGTCTCAACCTTGTATATTTCCTTACATTTGATATTTTCCAAATGTTGGCACTTTGGACAATGTGTAAGGTAATCATGACTGAAATGGTTATGACGAATTCCTATGACAGTCATCAATATTTGTAAGAACTAATTGTGGAAGATTCCATGATGGGTGAAGACATGGAAGACATGTGGCACATGATCATGTTGAGTACTGTACACTCTTCTGCAACCATGGGGTGAAAAAAATTTTGCGTTCCTATTTTCTTAGAGAATGGTAAAACCCTAATACGACTGTCTTTGGAAGTTGCCCTAAAAAGGGAAGCGCATGATATAAGCATTTTTTAGGGTTGCGAATCTGAGTTAGAAGTTAGTGTATTGTTGGAACATTTTTATGCTACCAGATTTGTCTTCAAGTGTCGATTATCCCAAAAGAGAAAATTGTGAGAGCTTAGGATGATGTCCTTGATGATGAAACCTTCCTAGGAAACTATGTCCTCCACCAACTCGCCATTAATTCCATTGATCTTCCCCTCCTACATCCTGAACTCATAGACTAGGACCAACCAAGCATTGTACACATTGATGAATTCCAAAGCGAGGTTGTGCTCCTAAGATTCATGGGAGAAGTTGAATAGAACAATGATTGGGAGCAGGCTTCAACACATATTTACAAATTGGATCCAAAGGCATACTTCAGGGAAGAGGAGGACTTCAGCCACAAAATTGAAATAGAAAGCAAAAATAAAAAAGAGAAAAATCGATCCCCTAGTGAAAACCCCTCTGGGGCGCTATCTGATCGCAAAAAAAGTAAAAACAAAGGGGGTATCCGCTAGTGAAAACATCTTTCAGGCACCAGAGTATGAAGACACTCCTCTTCCTCTCATCCATGATTACAGATCCGAGTAGTCATCTATCCTCATCGAAGAGACCAAGCCTATCAACCTGGGTACAAAAGAGAATCCCAACATCATGTACATTGCAGAATCCCTGACAGAAGGAGAAGAAACTGCTCTCATTTCTCTCTTACGAGAATCTATAAACAAATTTGCATGGTCCTATTCCCACATGTTTGGACTAGACCCTAGCTTAGTGGTTCACCATCTGGAAGTAGACCCAAATATCAAATTTGACAAACAAAAGCTCCAAAAGATGCACCCCAAGGTAGCACTATTAGACAAAGTAGAGTTAGAGAAGCTACTCCAAGATAAAATCATTCACGCCATCGACTACTCTGAATGGATCTCCAACATGCTTCATATATCCAAACCTGATAAATCAATCAGAATATGTACATACTTTCAAGATCTTAACAAGGCATGTCCCAAAGACGACTTCCCACTCCCAAACATTGACATGATAGTAGACCTCACAATAGGGCATTAGATATTGTCACTCATGGATGACTTCTCTAGGTATAATCAGATCTACATTGTAGAAGAAGATCAACATAAGACAACATTTACAACCCATCAGGGCACCTTATGCTACAACATGATGCCATTTGGTTTGAAGAATGCAGGGGCAACATATCAGAGAGCCATGACAGTTATCTTCCATGACATGATCCACAAGATCCTTGAAGATTATGTGGATGATATCCTGGCCAAATCCATTAAAAGAGAAGATCACCTGGATGTCCTAGAATGTGTATTTGATCGACTTGGTCACTATGGCCTAATTCTCAACCCTAAGAAGCATGTCTTCAGGGTCACATCAGGAAAGCTCCTGGGATTCATTATATTACGAAGGGATATAGAAATAGATCCTAAAAAGGTCAAGGCCATTTTGGAGATGCCTCCACCTAAGATGCTTAGATGGTTGTGTTGCCTATAGGGAAAATTCCAATTGGTGTGACACTTCATCTCACATCTCACCGATAAATTTCAGTTGTTCACACATCTCCTACAGAAAGATAGCAGCTTCAAATGGGACCCTCTCTGTCAATGAATTTTTGAAAAGATCAAGGGATACTTGGAAAATCCACCCATCTTGGTGCTGCCTACACTAGGTAAGCCTCTCATTCTATACATCTCTGCAACAACCTCGACACTAGGGGCACTCCTAGCCCAATTAGATGACAACAAAAAAGATAGAGCCATATATTATATCTGTTACACATTGATCGACTATGAGCTTAATTACACACCCATGGAGAAGGCATGCTTAGCTATGGTTTTCGCCACTCAAAAGCTTTGCCATTACATGCTTAGTCACACTGTCAATCTCATCTCAAAGGTAGACCCACTCAAGTACCTACTCTCAAATACAGCTCTCATAGGCCAAATGGCTAAATGGGTAATGCTCCTAAGTGAGTTTGATATCCAAATGTTGACAGAAAAGCAATCAAGGGGTAGGTTATTGCAGATCAGCTTGCAGAGGCACCACTAGTCGATGCTTATCCTCTAGTCATGAAATTCACCAACAAACACTTGTAAATGATAGAAGAACAACCAGTATGGAAGCTATACTTTGACAGATCTTACACAGCCCACGGTTCAAGTGCATGCATATTGTTTGTTACCCCACAAGGTGACTGTATCCCCAAATCATTCAAACTGGGATTTCCCTGCACAAACAACATAGCAGAGTATGAGGCACTGGTTGCTGGGATTAGCATGTCTATCTAATGGAACATAAATGGCATACATGTCTTTGGTGATTCCCAACTTATCATCAAGCAAGTCTTAGATGAATTCCAAACAAAAGATGACAAACTACTGCCTTACAAAGAAATGGTGGATAAAATGAAGGAGCACTTCCTCGTCCTTTAGATTACACAAGTACCACACCTACAAAACAAGGCTGTTGATGAAATAGCTACTATCAGGTCTCTCTTGGAAATTTTGCATGATGTCACGTAGTATGAATTCTTAGTCGAGCAAATTCATGCGCTTGCATAAGAGAAAGATGACGTTAATCAGGCATTTGTCTTGGTTGGTCCCCAGTCCCCATGGTACCATGAAATCCATGCTTATCTGAAAAATGGTATCATATCCCCCACCTCACAAATACCCAATGCTAGAACCTAATTTGCAAAGCTTCCTGCTACACTATTGTGATTAACACTCTCTATCATCGAGGCTATCACAATGTTCTCTCTAGGTGTCTAGATGAAACTAAAGCTTCCCAGGAATTGTGAGAGGTGCATGCTGGTATTTGTGGTGCCACACAAGTGGCATGGTCTTGGCTATACAACTTATCAGGATTAGATACTAATGGCCTACCATGGAGCATGATGCTTGTGAATTTGTGAAGGTGCCTACCTTGTCAGCAACATGCTAATTTGATACATGCCCCAATGCAAGATCAATATCCCATCACATCATCCTGGCCATTTTCCTGTTGGGATTTCAACCTTGTTGGTAAGATCACTCCCCTATCTTTTGAATTTCATAAATACATCATCAGGGCTAGTGAGTACTTCACAAAGTGGGTCAAAGCAATCCCACTCACCCTCACGACAGGCGTCCAAATTTCCAAGTTCATCCTCTACCATATTGTCTGTCACTTTGGCATCCCATCCACCATCTACAAAGATCATGGAACACCATTTTAGAGCCAAAATGTAGATGATCTGTGTGATTTCCTCCATATCCATCATCACTATTCCAGTACATACTTCTCCCAAGGTAACAACCAAGCTGAGGCAACCAGTAAAACCCTGCTCAAAATCCTTAATAAGGTTGTCAATGATATTTTCATGACTAGCACCTCCAAATTAACCCTGCCGTCTAGGCGTATCATACTTCCTACCACACTCCCACATGCACCACTCCATATTCCGTTGTCTACGGTGTTGAAGTTGTCTTACCAATCGAAGTTTAAATCCCATCACTCTAGGTATCACTAAGAGGCCTAATCACTAATGAAGATTACATAGTAGCTAGGTTATGAGAATTGGACCTACTAGATAAGAAGCATCAACAAGCATACGACCACCTATTTGTTTATCAGAACATGCTCAAGAGGAGCTACAACAAGAAAATCCACCCATGTCAGTTCCAGGTGGGATACCTAGTACTAAAAGAAAATCAGAAAGTGAGTACAGATTGAGAAAAGAAAGGAAAGTTCAAGGTCACATGGCAAGGTCCCTACATTCACTGCATGCTTTGGTTTTGGGGCATATTAATTATCTACTCTCAAAGGGGAACCCCTGAATGATCCCATCAACATCATTGATCTTAGGCGCTTCTATGCCTGACAACTAGATTATTCATTCTAGCCATCTGAAAAAATCTATTAAAAAGTGTAAAAAGTCCTAAAAAAAATCATTGTCTTGGTGAAAATCTGGTAAACAAACACCTTGATGATAAAAAAAAAGAAAAAGTCAAAAGAGTAAAAAAAATCAAAAAGATAAAAAAAGTAAAGAGAAATAAATCGTCCAATGGTGAAAACTTGGCAATCAAACACCTTGGACAAGTATGTGTGGTGAAAACCAGGCAAGCAAGCATCACACATAGGGGGGCACTTCATTATCTATCAAAATCTTACTCTCCTCCATTGCACTCCCTTCAGCCTAGTCCCTACCCATATTCCTTGGGTGTTCCCTCATCGCACACACTATTTCACCTTGGTCCTCCTATCCTCTATCTTGAGCTTCTGTACATATAGTCTTGTATTATAATCATCAGCCCTCAATATACATATGTTGTCCTATCCCAATCCCTGAGCTTCCAAGTGCTTTCCGTCTATACATATCTTGTCAGTGTCAGTCCTGTCTTGCGTTTGGTCTTTCCTATACATATATCGCATCCTAGGTCAGTCTCCTTGCAGAAAGTAATCCAGTTCCATTTTGAATCTTGTGCTACAACAAGTCCCTTTTGAAAAAATCTTGTTTCAACAATTCGACCTTGGTACATCTTTGGCCAATACTTACCCATTTGATATCTCGTCCATTAGCAGGTCCTTTTAGGATGCATCCTTCCTCATGTATGACCTGAATCCAATCAGCATTTCGTATCAGTTGATCTCTCTGGAAAAAGGCGTCTTATGGTTGAATTTTTATATCTTGAGATTTGATTTTGGTTCTTAAGTTATCATTCCTGATTCTCTTAGTTGTTCTCCTCCTCAAGGTTTCCACGATTCTTCATATCATGGTATGTTGTGAATGGATGCACCTAGGATAGGGAACTTGATCTTTTTTTCATTTTCTATCTGTGAGTCAGTTGGACATGACCCTTGCATGTATGGAATCTGTTTAGGTTCGCATGTTGCACTTGGGAAATATTGTTTGTTTGTGGGATTCTCCAGCATTGTTTCCACCGTGGCTCCTCCAGGACTTGTGTGTGATATTTGGGAAACCCCCGTGTGTTTGTTGCGTCAGTCCTCTACAACACCAGTGACAAGGCCTTGTGTTCCTAGTAACCTTGGAATGGTTTCTAGTATTGTTATATCAAAATAAGTGCTCACACTACATAGTGGTATTCCATCTCAGAATACCCCTTTCTTAAGCTTCAAGAACAACCCCTCCCATCCCCATCAAATCCCCAGCAAACATCCTATCACAAAAGCAATCCTACAATCAGTCCTACATCTTAGTATTCATCTACTCCCAATCCATCATGATCATATATATACCTAATCCCTCATCCCTAATGCAAAATTGAGATTCCCCACCACCTTTAATCCCCTATTCCATGCCTTCTAATTGTGCACATGTTTTCCCCTTCCCTTTCCATTCTCCTAAAAGCCCATCTGAGCCTAGAGGGACAGTGATACGTTGTGTCTCAATTCTCCATCTTTGCATTCATTTTACATGGGTGAAATCACAATAGTGTGTCCCACTTTTCGGGACGAAGGAAATCGGTTCTTCAAAAAAAAAATCATTTTTGATGGCTTTGTGTGAAGTGCTATCTCTGTGCAAAGGTGTTAAGGGCTTTATGTGAAGTACCCAATGTAGGGTACTTCGTGCAAAGCCCCCTTCATGTGAAGCCATTATTCATCGAATTTTTTTATAAATTTCCGATAACCCATTTCATTTTCACCATTGACTATTTGAGATTTTGTGGACTTGGGGCTTAGAGAGAACCAGTGATGTCCAGTACAACATCAACACCTCTCGAGATTTTTTGACCTCTTTTGATTGTTTTTTTTTGGTCGATAATAGGTTTTTTTGTATTATATAAAAGAAATTACATATATCATCCTTCAACAATATTTCAAGTTTGTCACTGTCATCATTTCCTACAGGAGTCTCTGCTCCTTTACATTTTAATATCTATATGCTTCAACTTTATCTCCCCCACATTTTATACTTTCATAAACTACTTCATAGTCTAAATATTTAAACTTTACAATAGTATGGCTCTCAACTGAAAACTTAATTACTTTCAAAATGAAACCTTATCTTTGTGTTATAGTTTAACCACCTAGATTTGGCCTGCTCTGACTATAGACCCTATTTTCCCTAAGTGTGATCATTCCCCCAATTTTATCTAGACAACTCTTCAATCGGCTGGCATAATTCATTCAAATCAGATTTAATCTCCTAAGTGATTTAATCACTAAATTTTATTAATCACCTTAGCCAATCAAATCAAATTTAATTCAAATCAATACCTGGCTAAGGTAATTAATTTAAAAGGAATTAAATAACTCCCTATTATATCTAATCACTTGCAAAGCTTATCTTCTAGCCTAAATTAATTTAATTAATTGGCTATAGTCCTAATTAATTATTTAAAGCAATTAAAAGCTTAAACAATTAAATTCCCTATTTTTGGATGAATATATTAATTATAATCTATTTCATTAATATTCCCCTAAACCCCTAACCTAACCTATCTCAACCACCTTAATCATGGGTTCAAACCCATCCCAACCTATTCCCCCCATGCTAAGCCTAATCCTAATCTTAATTCTATCTTAACCCACTTCCTAATGATGTCACATTCCTAAATTTGTGATTAGGAACTCAACCCACTTGAGAAAGTCGATTTTCTCAAGCTTGACTCCCTCTAAGTCCACTTTCTCAAGCTTAGACTTACACCCCTCATCATGCCTCTTAAATGCTCTCATTAATGCATTATTAATGGAGATTCCTCAAGCCCATGCTTCATCAATGCCTTTGGCATTTATTCCTCTTACACCTCATTAATGGTTTTTACACCTCCATTAATGAACCTTGTCCCCCCCCCCCCCCCCCNTCCCCCCCCCCCCCTCTCTCTCTCTCTCCTCATTTATTCTATAAATAGAATGAGTTTTTAAGCTCAAATAGCCCTTAATTTCAGAGTTGAAAGCATTGTTATGTTGTTAGAATTAATATAGATTCATATAACATTTTAGCTTCCATGTTAATGCATTGTTATAATCTTGATTTTTAGATCTAGAATGCATGTTTATTAGATATCTTTCTTAGTTTTAATTGAATCTTTCATGCTAGGTTGTATATGTCACTGAAAAAGGCATAATCTGAGGGCTATTATGTTATTTTTCACACTCCTATTTAGAAAGCAATAGATCAATTTTAGTGGATTTACATGTTTTACTAATCCTATTTTCACTAACGCAATGATTTATTGAAGTGATGTGTCGCAGGTAACAAGTGCGCTATTTAACACACACATTTATGGCGCCCACCGTGGGGCTCAATTTTAGATTTGGCCTCATTTAAAGTTCATTTTTTGCTAATTTGTCTTCCTATATTTCAGGTACAGGCTCGTTTCTAGCCTCAAAATCTCACATCCAGGATACGCCCTCACACCGCAAAAATCTAGGCTTGCATCCGGGTTTCCTGGGTCATTTCCAATAAAGGCTCACATCTGGTCAGCAATCTTTCACATCTGGTAGCATAGGCTCGCATCTGGTAAACTGCATCGTATCTTATATTTCTACAATCGTATCTGGTCAAAGATTTTGCGTACTACATTGCCTAATCTGTAACACTTTGATCAGTTGTGGTTTTGATCTTTTGGACAGCCTAACTTATGTTTTGTAGATTTCTATCAGAGCTCAAAGAGCGAGAAGAGGGATACTAACTTGTGGTTTTTCAGGTTGCCATCCCCTTGTCTTGACCTCCATTTTCATCTTTGTTTTTCAAACCTAAGAACACTTTTCTTCTCATTTGTTAAAATGATTAGATAAGTATGCTCTTTTCCTTTAGAGGAAAATTAGAAAATCAAACATCGATTTAAAACTTGGAAAGAAAGTGGAGTAACTAAACAAGACAAACAAACACAGTTTAAATTTCAAATTGGGATAGTAAATGAACAACTCAAATCACTAAAATTTTCTAGCTCAATGAACAAACACATTGCTTAATTCATTTTGGGACAATAATTGAACAAGCAAAGCACTAAGAACTGTGGTCAACTGAACAATCAAAATTTTCTTTCAATTACTTATGTTTTCATTAAAACTAGGAATATCTAAATCAGGCTCAACATAGCTTGAGGGAATAAACATTGATTTGCATGTTTTGGGATAAAAGGGCATGGCCTAGGAGAGTATGCTCTTCTTGTTTCAAAGAATCAGAAATCTAGAAATCCTACACTCGCCAATCCTTTGTATGCTTATTAAACAGTAGAGGGCCTGCCAGTTGAGGAAAAAATCTCTCAGGAATGACCCAAGTGAGGACAGGTTTTACGCCAACCCTTCCAACTCACTATAAATAACCACTTCCTCGTAGGCCAAAGCCTCGGAAGACAAAATCAATTTTGTTCTAGAAATTTTGACATCATTCCTTGAATGTGCTTGGGTATGTGTAGAGCGGATCTGCTTGAATCTTTCTTGCGAGACTACACCTATTTGAGTACTCATAGGGCTATACGCCTCAATTTTGACTTGCGCAATTCTATGGGAGACGGTTTTGAATGGATTGCCCCATCATAAATAATGAACTTCATATACAAAACTACCTGATTCATCTCTGAAAGGGTGATAATCCTTGTGTAAGGAAAAAAGTAACTACCCTAAGACACTCGTCATATCGTGCCCTCACTTGCATTTGGAGTCGGCTAATACAACATCATGACTAAAGCCATTGCGTTCTTGGTGATGGTTGTATTTTGATTAGCATTTGAGTGTGTACCTAAGTCAATGATCAAGGATTTTCATTCTCTACCTAGAAAATAGGGCATAAGGATGTGTTTGTTCCCCTAACAATACAAATCTTCTTGATATGTCTGAAAATCATTAACAAGATAAATCCTTCAAAACAAGCAACAAAATTCAATCCTTGATCTACATGTGTTTTTCACTCACCATCAAGTCTCTAAACACGATCACAGATCAAACAAACTTCATGCACTTTCAAGACAAAATTTACAAAACTGACAAAATCAGATAGAAACATCAGAAACTCACATCCCAGATTTCTTGACTTGTATCTGGTATCCTGAATTGTATATGGTAGCATAGGCTCATATATGGTCAGCACCTCATCGCATCTAGGGTAAAAGGTTGCATTTAGTGCATCAGAGGCTTGTATCCTGTATTTCATGGCTCGCATCTAGGAGCTCACATCTAGGATAGTGGCCACTTGCAGATTAGTTTCTCAGAAAAACTCAATAGATTTGGATACGCTTTTGGCTCTTTAGTCTGTCCTTGTTGTCTTTTCTAGTCTCCCTATTGCTATGTCAAAACACTTTTTCAAACATCTACCTTGCATGTCTTGTCAGTTTCTCGTGATCAGTCTCAATACATGTGGTCTATCCACTTTTTACAACAACTTGATTCCCAGCTCACTATCAGGGCATTCTAACACTTTGACGCTGGGATCATTTATTTCCACCAAAATCCAAATGATACTTCCACCTAGACACACCCACTTGAATTATTTGAGACACTACCTGACACTATCGAGAAACTTTGATATAGTTGAGATCCAACTTCATGGTTAGCACAAGACGCAACAAGTACACTTCTAAAAAATTCAAAGTACTTCCTAGATCACTACACTTTCAACAAGGAGAAACATCCCGCAGTTCCCTACTTGATTTAGACTCTTCAATAATGGACAAAGCCACTCATGAATGGAGTAAGACTTTTGAGGACTATGATAATGATAAAAACCAAAAGCATGAAGATAGCGATGAGGAAGAAGAACCACACTTTGACCATCCTTTGTTTGAGTCAGGCAGTGAGGAAGACATCACTGAAGAAGAATACAATAAACTCAAATAGAGAAATAAGTTCCAAAAGATAATGGAAAAAATGATTGGCGAAGATAAAGAGAAATACTTTCTCCATCTAGCATCCACTGGTGTAAAGTTACCCAAGGATTATGATGTGGAACAACTAAGAGAAATAGAGGTGTCAAACCCTATATCTATCCTCGCCAAACAACTAACCTTAATGCAAATGGAGCTTGTGACTCTCAAATAGAAGGCTAAACCCAAGACAAAATACTCTTTGGACTCCATTTGTCCATTTCCTTTTGACAAGAGTATTACTATGGTCCTGTTTCCTCCTAACATGGCAAGACCAAAATATGACAAATATATGGGAGAGACTGACCCACATGACCACGTAAGAGAATTATGTGCTCTGAGCATAGAATACATGCACGAACCTACATACCTCATGAGGCTCTTTCTTGGAAGTCTAGGAGGCAATGCCATGGAGTGGTTCTCAAAACATACCCCTAAGGTAAAAACTTTTGAGGAGTTAATTCAACGATTTATCCAACATTACTCGTCTAATATCCAGCATGAAGTGACTATGATGGATCTATGCAACACTAAACAAAAGATTGACAAATCCTTTACACACTTTCTACAAAGGTGGAGGAAGATATTTGCATGGTATTCAAGAGTTATTCCTAAATCTGAGAAAATGGAAATCTTTGTTAATAACTTGGTACCTGAGTTGAATTATGCATTGCAAATGCAAGAATCCCCTAGCTTCAATAGGATGATAAAAAATTCCACTTGTATCGAAGAAGTCATGGTTAAAAAGGGAGAAATCACTCTTCAAAGTGAAAAAAATCTACCAAGCCCAACTCCAAACCTAAGTGGTGGAAGCAAAATAAAAATGTTGTCAACGATGGAGTCGTAGATGCCTCTAATGTTAATTCTAAACCCGAGGTTTTCAATCTAACAAATAGCATGCAAGCGAGTAAATATACCAAGGTGAATGTCCAAATACATATCCATATAAGTCTCAATGATGGAGAAAAGAGGAAAAGAATGCTCACTGAGAGGAGGCTGGGCGTGAGCTAGGGCCTCCATGCCCTAGCTCTTTTGTCTGTTGGGCTGCTTCTGCGAGGGGTGGATTTGCTGCCTACTACCGTTTGCTGTGGGTCTTTCTCAATATTTTTTCTCTTGCCTATTTCTTCTATTGGGGCTGGGGTTTTTGTGTGTGGAGTGTTGGTGTGTATTGCCTACAAGGGTGTTCTCAGCTCGGTGTTTTGATGGCTGCATGTGGAGTGGCCTCTACATTGATGATTGATGGGGTTATGGCTTCTCACAGAGCTTCTTCTGGGATTAATTCGCAACCGCAGGCTTTGACTTTTGTTGGGGAGAGCTCGAAGTTAAAAAAGGTTAATGGTTGTTTACCTCACAGTCAAGACCGCCCTATTCTGGTCATTCCTCTGGAGGCAGTTCTGGAAGATGTTGAGTACTGGACTAAGCATGCTTTGATTTGCAAGTTTCTTGGGATCCGAATCTCTTTGTCTTCTCTTGAAGCCTGGATCTGTCGCTCGTGGCAAATAGATGGCGATATGGATGTTATGTTAGCTGGGAATAGCTACTTCATGGTGGTATTCTCTTGCATGTCTGATCAGGATTGCGTCTTTGAGGGTGGCCCATATTTTTACAACTGAGTCAGGTTGTTTGTCAAACCCTGACATACAGGGTTCAATTCTATGGAGGATCTCCCTTCAAAGGTTCCTGTGTGGGTTCACCTGCCGCGCCTGCCTCTTGAGTTTTGGAGAGAGGACATCCTGCGCTAGATAGCTACTTTGTTGGGGATGCCTGCTACCATCGCTCATTAATCCCTTGACAAAAAGGTTATCTCTTTTGCCCGCATTTGTGTTGAAATTGATTTGCATAACCCATTGCCAGATTCTCTAGAAATTTGTCTTGGCTCATCATCCTGGGTACAACAATTAGACTATGAGTCTTTACCTTTTCATTGTTGATTATGCCATGAATATGGCCATCTCCAGTGTATGTGCCCCCAAGCTTCTAAGAGGCCCAGTGGAGGCCTTGGGGGATCTTCTTCCTCCTCAGACCTTAAGGTGGATACTGATGGCAAATACAAAGCTCAGAATGAACATGCAGGAAAAGGAAAGGCTCAGTCTAACTTTGCAGGAAAAGGGAAAGCCCAGATGAATTCTACAAATAAGGGGAAAGCCCAGGTTAATGCTACAGTTCCTGACAAGGATGGCTTCATTCCTTCTCGGAGCCGATCTAAGGGGAGAGGGCAGAAGAGGCCCTTCCTAGATAGGCAAGCAGAGGTAGGTTTTAACCTCTTTGAGGTGCTAGATAATATGAATTTAGAGGAAGGTATTCCTCCAAGTATTATGTCTGATGCAACAGTTGCTTATAAGGACTCCTATCCAAGATGCTTCTCTTATGCACCAGGTGATTTTTGTCTAGCAGTCATCTGATATTCCTATTGGACTGGAATCTGGTGCCCTGGTGGTTTCCCCTATTCCACAAGACAATGACATCCTCCTAGCAGATTTGGTTAAAGATGTGTTTGCATCTGGGAAAGGAAAAGGATCTTCTCTTGCATTGGGTTTGATGCAAAGACCG
>MU225573.1:367819-386728 GCA_018584345.1 Thuja plicata | reverse complement strand
TTACCCCTCTTTGGTGGCTTTCTTGTCATTCTTCTCTTTCTATGGTTGCCTCTTGCCTGGAGACGGGGGAGTTGATTATGGTCACTAATGTGTATGCTCCTGTTGATCTCCCTAGAAAGATAACGCTTTGGGTGCATATTCAGCATGTTCAAGGTTGTCATCCTTTCTTGCCTTGGATTTTAGGTGGAGACTTCAGTTCTGTTGTGTGCTTGGAGGAGAAACAAGGAGGTCTTGCTCGTCTGGGGCCCTCTTCTGATCTGCTTCAGGAGAATATGGATCTCTTACATCTTTCTGATGTTCTTCCTTGTAATGGGCTCTTTACGTGGAATAATAGAAGGGTTGGGGATGATGCCATTTCAGAACGTCTAGATAGATTTTTGGTTTCCTACTATTGGAATAGTTGTATTCTCTCACTCTCTTCTGAAATTCTAGATTGGAGGGGTTCTGATCACTGGCCTATCAAGCTCTCTGCTAGCTATGTCTCTATTCCCAAGAATCCCCCTTTTAAGTTTTAGTTAATGTGGCTTCATGACTCTTCACTTCATGATTTCATGGTTCACTGGTGTAGAGATGGTGGCCAAGCATATGGCACTGCTATGTTCTCTTTTTCTAAAAAACTTCAGTATGTCAAAAGAAAGCTGAAAAAATAGAACATGACTTGCTTTGGTAATCTTCACACCATGAAGAAGAGGGCTCAAGATCATCTAGCAGTCATTACTAGGCAGATCCATAACCTTGGCTTCTCAAAAGCCCTTCGCATAGAGGAGTCCTAGGCTTCTAGGGACTTAGCTGAGTGGGATCTCAGAGAAGAAATTTATTGGAAGAAGAAGGCTAGGATTGATTGGCTTCAGGAAGGGGACAAGAACACTACTTTCTTTCATAAATCTGTTCAGGGCCGCCAGAATCAGAGTTACATTTCTTCTCTTGTCAATACTGATGGCCTCCACTTCACTTCCTCACATACTGTGTCTAGGGAAGCTATTCGGTTCTACTGTGCTCTTTTCTCTGATGACTCTCCTCCCACTTATATTGAGAATACTATCCTGTCTTGTATTCCCTCTCTTGTGACCATGGAGATGAATGATTTTCTTATGAGGCTGATCTCCTTGTCAAAATTGGAGGATGTGGTCTTCAGCATGAGGAAGGGAAAGGCTCCTGGGCCCGATGGGTTCCCGGTGTATTTTTTTCAGGAATTTTGGGATATTGTTAATCAGGACCTTTTAGCTATGGTTCAAGAATCTTTTTCTAACAAACAGATGGTCAGAGCTTTGAATGTTACTTTCCTTGTTCTTATTCCAAAAAAAGAAGGGGCTAATCAACTCAACTTCTTCCGGCCTATCGCTCTTTGTAATGTGGTCTATAAAGATATTACTATGTTGATTGCTGAAAGACTTAAAGTTTGGCTCCCCCTAATTATCTCTGAAGAGAAAGGAGGTTTTTTTGCTAGGAAACAAATCCTTGATGGAGTGGTTATTACCTCTAAAGCCATCCACTCTATGTATGTCTCTAAAGAGTGTTCTATGTTCATCAAGATGGATATGGCTAAGGCCTATGACAGAGTTTAATGGGGTTTTTTACGAAAAAATCTTCTTGCTTTTGGCTTCAGTTTGGAATGGGTGAGTTGGATTATGAGCTGTGTTACTTCTCCTTCCTTCTCGGTGCTTCTCAACGGTGCAACCTCTGAGTTATTTGGGGCCTCTCGGGGTCTTCGACAAGGGGATCCTCTTTCTCCGTACCTGTTTATTATTATGGTAGAGGGCCTTGGCAGATTTATTAAATATCAAGTTTCCCAAAATGTGATACAAGGCTGGCAATGGGGAAACGGTTTGCCCAATCTTTCTCATCTCCAGTTTGTGGATGATACTGCTCTTGCAGGTAGAGATCAGATTCAGGAAGCTAAAGCTTTTAGGATCACCTTAGATACTTATTTGGCTGCTTTCGGCCAACAAATCAATGACCATAAGTCCTCCATTTATTTCTTCAATACTCCTGGGCCTATTCAGTAGAGGATTAATGATATCCTCCGATTTCAGATTCAGTCTCTCCCTCTGACTTACCTGGGCATCCCTATTGTGGTGGGAAGACAACCTAGGCTCTTTTGGCAGAACCTTCTTGATAAGCTGCAATGTAAGATTAAACATTGGACTCATAGATGGCTCTCTATGAATGGAAGGGTGACTCTCCTCCAATCTGTGATTCACTCTCTTCCTACTTATAGAAGCATGGTTCAGGAAGCCCCTGTTTACTTTCTTAAAGCATTTGATGCCCTTTCTCGACAATTTCTTTGGAGTGGGAACCTACAATATTCTAAATGGAGCCTTATTAATTGGGATACTGTTTGTAGGCCCAAGAAGGAGGGAGGTTTGGGTCTTCATTCTGCTATCTTGAGTGGCCAAGCTCTTGCTGCCAACCTTTATTGGCATTGGTGCTCCAGCCAGTCTCAGCTCTGGGCTCGCATCTTGTCGCATAAGTATCTCCCTAGAGTTGATCCTTCTAATATCTCAAGGTTTCTTTTGGAGGGTTGCGTCTCTATGGTGTGGACTACCCTCAAGAAAGGTGCTCACTTAGTGAAGCATCGCCTTTTCTAGATTTGTAATAGAGGCTTTGAGGCTCTGTTCTGGAGTGACTCTTGGAATGACAATCCTCCTCTTTTGATCTCTCATCCACACCCGTAGGATCTCTGTGATTCTTTCCTTCATGCTGGTTGGGATAAGGTGGCTCATTACAAATAGGCCTGCAATCTGGGCCTCGTTGTTGGTTATAGATGGAAGAATTCTTCTGATTGGCTGCCAAGGGGCTCAGCGCGGGATCAAAGGGAGCTTTCTTAGATACTTGCCTCTAGGGATTGCAGCTCTTTGCAGGAACCTAATGTTCTAGCTTGGGGAGGTGCTTCTTCTAGTAAGTATTTTGTCTCTTCAAGGTACTTTGAGCTTACTAGGCTGTTGTTTGGTGATGTTGAGGTGCATTGGTGGAAGCAAGTTTGGAACTCTCTCTCTTGGCCCAAGTGTCAATTTTTCCTCTGGCTGGTGGTTCACAATCGCTGCCTCACTTTGGACAATCTTTGTAAGCATGGCTTCCATGGACCCTCTATCTGTGTGCTTTGTTGTGATGGTGAGGAGTTAGTTTCACACCTTTTCTTTCAATGCTCCTTTGTCAAGCAGATTTGGCACTTTTGGTGGTTTGCGTGGGGCTGCCCGTGCTAGCATGTTTCTTCTCTGTCTGAGTTTTGGGTTAGATTGGGGCATCTTCCTTCTAAGTCCTCTTTTTTGCAAGGTGCTTGGGCTATTGGCCCTTCCTTCATTCTTTGGCATGTTTGGCTGGAAAGGAACAGGAGAATCTTTCTGGATGTTAAGGTTGGAGTCTTGCACCTGTGGGGGAAATTGTTCATTCCCTCCATGAGACTGTTATGACAAAGTTTGAGGGGATGGGTGGTTTGGATCCTGGAGAAGTGGATGTTTGTCCTCGCCTCTCCTTTCCTCTCCATGGTGGAGCTCCTCTGTCAGCTACCCACCACTATGGTAGTAGAGCCAAACATCATTTTTAGTGGGTTAATCGCGAGGGGCATTGGACTCCTCCTCTTCCTGGAGTTATTAAAATCAACACTGATGGCTCCTCCCAGGGGAATCCTGGTCCTGCTGGTATTGGGGGAGTTGGGCGCAGTAGTTTTGGAGATGTCTAGTTTCTTTTTTCTATTCACAAAGGAGTTCATACCAACAATCTCATGGAGGTCGTTGCCATCCTGGTGGCTGTGGAGCATTGTTGCATGCATGGATGGTGTAGTATTATCTATGAAGCTGATTCACAAGTTATTGTGAATTTACTGAATAGACAAGAGCTTTCTGAAGTCTGCTGGCAGCTGACTTTGGTTATTAAGCAAATTCTCCAATTGTGCAGGTCTCTTGATTCTGTTACTTTTAATTATATCCCCCGTGAGTGGAATGGTGTTGCTGACTACCTAGCTAAATGGGATTCTGAGCATGGGCAGGGCTGGAATATTGTTGACCAGAGCCTCCTTCCGCCTGATTTATCTCATAATCTAGATCAACTTGTTGTTCAGGATATGGCTCCTTAGAGCTCTTTGTTGTATTGTTCTCTTTGGCTTTCAATAAAATTTTTACCCCTCTTTTAGTATGAGTAAAGATGCCAAGGTAACAACCTCCATACCTAAAGCAAACAATGATAATGGCAAGGGTCAGCCATGGATTTCTAATCCTCAAAGAAAATTCACTCCTTTGGGATAGCCTCTTGAGACTATTTTAAAAATATTATTAGACAACAAAGTTCTCACAATCTCAGATTCCAAACCATGGGAGCCAGAAGTCAAACCAAGGTGGTGGGATGACAATTCTTGCTATGTCTTTCACAAAAACAAAGGACGCAAGACTAACAACTTTCTTAAACTCAAACATGTTATCTAAGACCTTATTGAAGAAGGTAAGATCAAGGTGGAGGGACACACCACCAATGAAGATCATACAAAATTTAACAAGTCATTCCCTAATTATGAGAAAGGGGAAGCATCTAAAGGAAAAAGAATTGAAGTGAACTACACCTACTCTAAAAGTGATAATGTGATTAATATGCTAGACATTAAAACTGAATCAATTAATGTGATCACTATCAAAGGTGTTCAAAACACATCTTCCCAAACAAATGGAGTGACCCAAAGTCAAGCACAAGTCACGATCAAAGGACCTAATTCTACATCAAAACCAACAACAACGTCCAAAGTTCCTATTTTTACTATCCCTAAGCCAAGAACAACAAAACAAACTATTACTATTCCCATAGCAAAGTATGACTTGGTGGACCAATTGCAACGAACCTCTGCTAAAATTTCCATTTTTGAGTTGCTTAAAATCTCCACAGTGCATAGGGAAATCCTGGAACAAGCCCTACATGCTGCAAATGTACCAAAGGACCTTGATATATACAAATTCCAAGCGATGGTTAATCACATCTCAGCGCCAGATTACCTCTCTTTTTTAGAGGAAGATGATAAATCATTAACTTATCCACATAATCAACCCCTTCATATTGAAGTCCTCATTCATAAATCTCGTGTTAGATGCGTATTGATAGATGGAGGCACAGGATTGAATATTTGTACCCTTAATCTAATAAAAAAACTAGGTCTCTCAGAATAGACCATTGACTCTAGAAGAAAAATCACTATTAAAGCTTTTGATGAGGAAGAAAGATCCTTTAAAGGTCTTATTGTTCTACCCATCAGAGTCAGGCCGATTGAAAGGAATGTCATATGTCAAGTTTTGGATCTGCCCCTGGCTTACAACATACTATTGGGGAGACCCTGGATTCATGAAATGCAAGTTGTACCATCTACCTTCCACCAATGTATCAAGTTCCCACATAATGGGGTGGAAGTGACAATTCCTGTAAATGCCAATTATACTTGCAATAATATGAAGGCATGTAGTATGATTCCACATAACAAGGAAGCTATGGATGAGGTTTCTCTTGAGACTACCAAAGACATGGTGATGAAAATTTTTGGAAAAACCTTAAAACTTGAAGAAACGGGTATGGGAGAATACAAGTTGGACATGACCCCGTCATTGACAAAACTTCCAGTATCACCAAGATCCTATGGAAAACCCTCCTCATCATTCACACCTGCTGCATCTCAAACACCCAAAATCCACAAAGAAAATGGCATGGTTAAGGCATCCACATCTTCTTTAGATAACACAGAAGAACTGGCAGTCTTGGCCTGGCTTTATAGGGGAGAACCGATAGGAGCTAAGGTAAAACATGTGGAAATATGCCCGGAGAAGTATGGGAAAGGATATGATCTCCTCAAACAAATGGGATACAAAGGAAAAGGGCCTCTAGGTGACACAGGAAGATGACTTATTGAACATTTGCACATGGAATTTAGAAATACCAAAGACAAAACATGATTAGGTTTTAACAATAATGAATCTGACAAACCTGCTTCAAAAGATAGTCCGATCTTAGACAAAGGGAGTGATGAAACAAAAGAAATAGAACTAGAATAGTGGTCCTATGAAAGGTTATTGCATGTTGGCACAAAGAACCCCAAATATCAAGGACAGCACTATGTACCAAGATTTGAGGTACCACAAGACACTCATATCCCTTTGTTACCATAAGCTCTTATTCCAGAGGTAGATGAAACAACAAAAGAAAACTCAAAGGTACCATTGATAGAAACAACTACTGAAAGCACCTCCCAACAATAGGATTTACATCCTAATTGGGGGTAGTTGGTTACAGTTTCACATATCCTTGATTTACCACACTTTGATCCACAAGTGGCTAATAGGGTACACTAGGTAACTATTGCTGAATTCTTGAATAGGTCTGATGACGAATCCACTGACTCTCATGATTATGAGTGGGATGAGTTATTTGTCACCACTAAAGACATTGAAATAGATATGATTCACATGTTTTCCGCTCCATCAACACCCAGTGTGCATCCTAACACTACTCCTGACAGTATTAATATTCCTGAAGAAGAAGAGGAATTCCTTCCCCCAATCATTGATGGAGAGACTAGTGTTCTCCTAGGTCTAGAAGAAATTCAGAGGTGACAAGCTAGGAGCCTTTTCCTACAAAGAGATGAAGAAGAAGAAAACTCAACTGATGAGTCACTAGAGTTTGGTCCACATATAACTAACAACAACCCTTTTAATGACGATCTGGCTCTTATTAATCTAAACATCGAAGAGATTAACTTAACAGAACATGTCATGTTAGCTAATAGTCTTGATACTAACACGATGCTGTCCTTCCCAGAGGTCGAATCCTTGTCTTTGATAAACCCATATCTAATTGATTGGACTAATATGGATCCTACTCCTATCCTCGACTTTCCCAATGACTACACCTTGTCTTGTTACCTAAATGCTTGTGAGCCTTACCCTTCTTCCACCAATGCAATGAGTGTGAACATGTCAGAGGAGGATATCAAGTTTCTCAGTCAAAAATTGAAAAATAAAAAGAAAAAGAGAATTGGCGGTGAAAACCACATTGTGGCAGTGTCAGATTCTAAAATAGTAAAAAAAAAATGTATCTAATGGTGAAAACATCTCAAAGGTGCCAAAAGATGAGATTCTTGATATCCTCCCTGAGCACTTTCAAGAAAGGTCTTCAGTTCTGATTGAACCAACACAACCGGTTAACTTGGGCACAACTGAAGATCCTCAAATAGTTCACCTAGCACAATCTTTATCAGAAGAGGAGAAGACACAGTTCACCGAGTTCCTAAAAGAGAAAAAGATCAACTTCGCATGGTCTTACACATATATGCCTGGACTAGATCCTGAATTGATAATGCACCATCTATCTATAGCTCCCGGGATCAAACCCGTGAAACAGAAACTAAGAAAGATGCATCCTCATGTTGTATTGCTAATAAAATCGGAGCTAGAGAAATTGTTAAAAGATGGATTCATTCGAGTCATCGCTTATGCAAGATGAATCTCCAATGTGGTCCCCGTGTCTAAATCTGATAAATCCATCAGAATATGTACAGACTCCAGGGACTTAAACAAGGCATTGTTGGAAACACTGAGAGGGGGGTGAATCAATGTTTAACTATTTATTCTATTTCAACAACTTTAAACATAAATAAAATATATATCACTTGAAGCTTAACACAAGAACACATAACACATGATATGATTACAGGGAAACCTCGGTGGGAATTAGTACCCACAAATATTGCACTAGTATAATGAACCTGTTAAAGTTCCTTTGCCCTGTTAGGAGCAGTCTTTACAATGCAAGTACAATGACTTGGTTAAAGGCCTGACCCTATTAGGAGTATTTTACAAACAACCCTATTAGGGGTGAGGACTCACTATCCAAGAGCTCACTTCTCAATGAGAAAGAAGGCTACAACATTCCGAGAATAGATATGCACTATATCCAAAAGTGAACTGTTGTATATGACACAGATGTCTAATCAGTTCCGATTATGCACTTATGCTCTTATCTTATTTTAGGGTTCTATCTCATACTGACATCTTTATATTGTTCTTCTATCTCTTCTCTGTATATTTATTTGACACTTGTAAGATACCTTTACATTGCATATATATATATATATATATATATGTTTATGCCTGAATAGACGCAACTATAAACAAGACCTTAGTCGGCCCAAAAACAACATTCACAACGCTTCCAAACAAATTGGCTTAAGTGTGTTTAGAATAATGTTTAATACATGATTACAAACTTATTAAAATAGAGGCTTAGCCTTTACACAACAAAAGATTACACGTTAATCAAAAACCTGAAGTCAGCTTCATACTTTGTATTTTGAACTACTAGTGTACTTGTTCTTTATGTAACTTGTTTGTACTGACATTCCATACCATGCGTGTATAGGGTAAGCATAAAAAACATATCATAAAGCTTATGTCTGAAGGTGTTTAGTCTGAATCATTCATACGCAGGTGCTCTAATCATCTATGTATTCTCTGTTCTGTCTTGTCTTCTATACTTAGTCAATTTTCACTATAAAGTTTGTTGTCAAAACTTCATATGACTTTGTTTCCATAATGACAACACAAAATAAGTTATATACTCCCTAGGAGTCAAATTGCCAACAAGAATGTCCTAAGGATGACTTCCCACTACCTAATATTGATATGATCATAGATCTCATAGTAGGCTACCAAATGTACTCACTAATGGATGGGTTCTCAGGCTACAATCAGATTAAAATTAATCCTGAAGATCAAGAGAAGACCGCATTTACCTGCGCATGGGGCACCTTTTCCTAGAACGTTATGCCATTTGGGTTAAATAATGCAGGTGCTATGTATCAAAGAGTAATGAACACTATATTCCATGATATGATGCATAAAAACATGGAGGATTATGTGGATGACACCTTAGCTAAATCCAAAGAACATGCTACTCATATTAATGACCTAAGAAAAATATTGGATCATATGGAGCAATTTCAACTCAGGCTCAATCCAACGAAATGTGCCTTTGGGGTCCAATCAGAAAAGCTCTTAGGATTTATTGTCTCAGCAAAAGGAATAGAGGTCAATCCTACGAAAGTCAAAGCTATACTAGAAATGAATCCTCCACGCAACATTAGTCAAATAAGGACGTTACAAAGGTGACTCTAGTCAATCAGGAGGTTCATGTCACAACTTGCCAATAGGGCACAACCCTTTACCAAATTACTACACAAAGGGGTCACTTTCAAGTGGGATTAACATTGTGAAGCCAACTTCAAAGAATTAAAAGAGTACCTGGCTACTCCTATTCTTATGGCACCTATTCATGGAAAGTCATTACTCCTGTACCTTTCAGCTACAACCACATCATTAGGAGTATTATTAGCACAAGAGGATGAACAAAGAAAGAAAGAGCAATCTACTACATCAGTAGAACATTAGTCTCCTATGAAATCAATTACAACATTATTGAGAAAGAATGCTTATCAGTTGTCTTTGCATCACAAAAATTGAGACATTACATGCTATCACATACAGTAAGGCTCATTGCAAAGATAGATCCTTTGAAGTATCTCCTAGCAAAACATCATTAACAGGATGTCTGGCAAAGTGGGTCCTCATTCTGCGGGAATTTTACATTGAGTATGTGGATAGGAGGGCTATTAAAGGACAAGTCCTCGCAAACCAATTGGTTGATTCACCACTCCAAGATGATGAACCTTTATGGATTGAGTTCCCTGATGAAAAAATTATGCATCTAACTGAGTACCCATGGAAGATGTACTTTGATGGTTCCTTCACGCAACAAGGCTCTGGAGTAGGGGTTCTATTCATAACTCCTCAAGGCTACAAAATACCAAAGTCCTAAAAATTGATGTTTCCATGCACAAATAACATTTCTGAATATGAGGCATTGGTAAACGGTCTTAAACTTGCCATGGAATGGAAAATTGTAGAGTTACATGTGTATGGTGACTCCCAACTCATTATCAATCAAGTCAATGGAGATTATCAAATGAAAGATGAGAAGTTGAAGCCCTACAAGCAACTAGTTGATGACTTGAAGAAGTACTTTGTCTTCATCACGTTCCAATAGATACCAAGAACTGAGAACATAGCTATGGATGCTATGGCTACATTGGCATCCATGTTACAACTGGAGGAACATCAATTCTGCTATGACTTCTTGGTGGAATAATTACCCTATCCTACCTTTGATACCCCTGAATACCAAGTAATCTGTGCTATAAACACCCCAACCCAATCTCGATATGCTAATATCATTGCTTACCTAACGGACCAAACCATTCCCAATGATCTATCCAAAAATGAAAAAAAGCCTTGATTAGGACAACATCACATTATGTTCTCATAACTAATAAATTATATAGATGAGGTCTTGATGGTACGCTTCTTAGATATTTAGAAATCAAAGAGTCAGATCACGCGTTAAAAGAAGTCCACGAAGATGTATGTGGATCACATTCAAACGAATTTTCACTAGCAAAGAAACTGCTCAGAGTAGGCTATTACTGGACTACAATGGAAAACAATGCTATTCACTTTTCAAAAACATGTCATAAATTCCAAACACATGGAAATCTCATCCATGCTCCTGCCAGAGAACTTATACCTTTCATAACACATTAGCCATTTCAGCAATGGGCCTTTGACTTGGTTGGACAAATATATCCCAATTCTTCAAATGGACACAAGTGTGTCATTACGACCATTGAGTATTTCATGAAGTGGGTTGAATTCATGCTGCTAATCAAAGCCATGGGAAAATAGGTGGCTATGTTCATATTGAACTACATCATCTGTAGATATGGGATACCCTCTTCAATTTTAACAGACAATGGGGGCCAATTTAAAAACCAAGACATTGATGACCTTTAAGAATAGTTCCACATCACTCAACATTGCTCCTCAATCTATTATCTTCAAGGTAATGGACAAGTTGAGGCATCTAATAAGAATATTCTCAAGATCCTACATCGAACTGTGAGTAAGTCTGGTAGAGACTGGAATTTACAACTAAATCTGACACTATGGGCCTACAAAACAAGCATCAAAACACCAAATAGAGCCACGCCATTTGCCCTAGTCTATGGCATTAAAGCGGTTCTACCTATTGAGGTTGAAATACCATCTTTGCAGATATCTTTAAAAGGTCTTGTTACTGATGAGCAATACCGCATCAATAGGGTGAATGCACTAGAATTACTTGATGAACATAGGCAACAGGTGTTTGATCACCTAAAAGTGTACCAAGCATGAATGTCCAAAGGGTACAATAAAAAGGTCAAACCATGATAGTTTCAAGTGGGGGATCTCGTCCTAGAGGAGAATCCTAAAAACTAGCCTAACAGAGAACATAAGGGAAAGTTTGAACCTAATTGGTTGGGACCTTATGTTATCACTGCTACTTTTGGGAGTGGAGCCTATCAACTAGCTACACCTGAGGGAGATGTTCTTCCAGATCCTATCATTACTCTACATTTGAAGCAGTTCTATGCTTAATGTTTGACTAGCAAAGCCTGTACAATGAAAATCTCAAAAAATACCAAAAACATAAGAAAATTGATCCTGAAAAAATCCAAAAACAATGGAAAAGGTCCTAAAGAAAGGTATCCTTGGTGAAAACCTGGCAAACAGGTACCTTGATACTACAAAAACATTCAAAAAAGAAAAAATAGCAAAAAATTTGAAAAAGAGAAAAGTGCCTTGATGAAAACCTGGTAAAACAAACATTTTGGTAGCAAAAAGAATGAACAAGTTTTGCCAAGTGGTGAAAACCTGGCAATCAGGTGTCACTTGTATTATGCAATCTATTTATCAATACATTACTAATACTAGGCCTTCACGATTACACCTGTGCCAAGAGTTGAATTTGTTTCCTTACAAATATCTTATCCTTGCTTGGGATTTATCTGTATTTCTGTTTTAGGAAACAAATCATTTTGCACTAGGGGCATCTTTGCTATCATGTTAGGTTGTGTCTGCTAGGTCATCATAAGATTGTTTGTCTTGTGACACAATGCTACTTGAAGCTTGCACCACACTGTCACTTTCATAAAACAAGGATGATACAAACATGGCACTAACATAAATGGTGATCCTCAGACCTACATTGGACTGCAAACATGAAACATACACAGGCATGGAATACATATCACTTAAAATTCCACATTTTGATTGATGAATCTCTACTATGCTTGAAAAATGAATCAATAAGTATTTCTCAATACTACCTAAACACAGTTTGATCTTGGTTTGGTTATAACTCTTTTATATTTTGATGATGCTTTAACTAGGGGCATATAAGTGGTTATGAGTTTTATTTGATTGATTCTCAATTGATGGTTGTTAGTCTTCCGAGTCACTCCATGATGTCTACGCAAAGACAAAGAGTCGCAAGGACAAGGGGCATAACATTTTCTTGGTTTTCTGCATATGGTGATTGTTCCAAATGATCTTATAAAATTCACCTAACTTAAATGTTTATGGTAAGAGCTGCCAACAAGAGTGGATAGCCGCATATATCTTGATCTTCATTATGTGTAAACTATGGTGAGGTTGTAACAATTTCCTTATATGTTTTCTCACTCAGATTCTCACTAAGGTATACGAAACATAATTGTACCCAAGGATATGAATTTTCAAGGTCATTATGGGTCCAATATCTTACCTTACACAAATTCTAATATAGTAAAAGGAAGGTGACTATTTTGTTATCCTGGCTTCTATGCCTTGATACCTCATTATATTTCTGATATTTCATCCAATAAAAATAGTATTCATACTTTCATAATATCAGTGGGTATTAGTGATGGTTGTACTATCAAGTGGTATCCATTCCAAAAAGTGCCCAATGATGATAAAAATGATCTAATATTTGCAAATCAGTGACAAGTCCTAAGAGTATGCATATAGTTGCATTTAGGGATTGCATGATTCATTTTAACAAAAACAAAAGCATAAGGAATTTGAGCTCAAAATGATTTCAATTTTCTTCTAAAAACCAAGTTAATTACATCCATTTAAATATTACTAATATTCATATCATTGCACTTCCATAGCATACATTTTGCATTCATAAAATGAGACAGAAAAAAAATACAAAAACAAAGCATTTTTGCATAGCATATTTATTTCTACATCCTAAGTGCATCCATACATTTTACTTGCATAAGAAAAACTCAAAAACATACATTTGCATATTCACACAGTATCATTTGAAACATGTTTATATTAGTAATAAATCCAAATACATAAAATGATGTCATCATCTACAAATGTAACTCATCATAAGACCAAGATACAATCACATGTGCAACAATGTCTATCAAAGCAAAGAGAACTCATGAAACATGTCAGAATCAGAAACAACTGCATCAGATATATATATAACCATGGTACAGATCAAAAATATGGCACAAGACTACACAAAGAGTATCAGAGTATAATGATGAATCATTTTTACATGTATAAAGTGTCATCGTACAAAAATAATCTCAAAAGGATCCAGATATACAATGTGATCTCAACAATATATGACAAAATACAAAATCAACTCTAGCTTCCCCCCTCTCCCTGATCTAGAGGAGGCAGTACAAATGGAGCTGCTGGAGGAGGCATGGCCCCCTCTGACTACTAGGCCAACCATGAAAATGACACACCTCTCTGTCCCTCTGGTACTGCGGCATGATATAGAGCATAATAATATGTGGCTCTCTAGCCCTAGTGCACAATAGTATGAGCCTGAGTATCTCTCTCGACTCTAAGTATCTCCAGTTGTTTGTCCCTATCAGTAAGAAATGCATCTAATACAATGATCCTAGCCTCTACTGCAGTAAGCCTAGTCTCTAATGCTGTGATCCGTGTCCTGAGTTGCTCTCGCTCCTGCTCACACTGAGATAGGGGATCTTCATCCCTACCTGAACCTTTGCCAGAATCTTGCCTAGAGGGCCTGTCCTGTGGCCTCTGCTATCTCTGCTTCTCCCACATAAGTAATGGCCCTGGATCTATCCTGAGAGCAACAAATCTGAAGTGGGTGCACCGACCCTCTTCACTGCCACTGGCCACATCTCCCATACCACCCACAACCCCACCACCCCTATCATCTCCAACATCGTCCCCATCATCTAGAGGAGGGCGCCTTCCATCTCATCTACCTCTGTCCCTACCTCCATATCGCCCTCCCCCAGCACCCCTATCTCTCTATGCTCCTCTACCTCTGGCAGGGCGATCATCATGCTCATAATTTACAAGGTCCTCTATACAAGGAATGGCCTCCTCATGAACAATAAACCATGGAAATGGATGCTTGAGCATCTCTGTTGCATAACCATTTGAACAGTTTGCATCTGCCACATCAAGCCGAAGATCCCAATTAACTCTAACCATGTCTCTAATATTTTGGTGGGTGGTCTCATATCTCATCTGGGCACCCCACAATGGTGCCTCATCACAAACTCTAGCATACTGTCACGTCCTGGATCTGGCCCTGTCGATGACTGAACTATCTCAAAACCCGGGTATGTATGAATAGCTCTGCAATGTATCTGGTCCACCTGATTAGGTACCTACTCTGAAAGAAAAATGGAACCTATCTAGCATCAGAGGTCCACTCCTTGTAGTCCAAGTATGACCGCCATACTACCTCTGTCATATCATCAAAAAGACACTGCCAATACTCTACCTTTCCCAGATGGGGCTGATGGATTAGACCTACATACATATATACATGCGGCTACTCAGGTGCATTTTGCCTATCTACAATGGGTCATGTCACTAGGATGTGCTCCCAGGCCCAGATCTAAAGAATCAAAATCCCTGCAGTCATGCTCCGGGTATACTGATATACAATTTCATGGAGCTCCCAATACATATGGGTCGAAATACAACTACCCCATGCAAATCTCCATCTAGAGATGACCATCTTCTCAAGCATGTCTACCCATCCTACAAGGAATCCATGTTGTCCTCTATTTGGCATCAAGATGCCACCAATCAGTCCCGCCAAGTATACAGATAGACGGTCATAATGATCGTACATATAATCCCAAGAAATGTATCTCTGATCAATCATGTCATCCTGGAAGAAACAATGAGTTGCACCTATGGCAATGACAGAAGTCACCTCCAATCATACCTCCCGACCCATCACTAGAATGTGAAGTATATGCCACACATCCTCAGGTGTGACTGTCATCTCCCTGGTCGGGAGATGGAAGGTGTTGTGCTCTGAATGCCATCTCTCAGCAAGAGCAGTCAACAACCCTTGATTTACCCCTATATCGGGTAAACCAAGCAATGATCATAATCCTACACAGACTACTACCTCTTTCTCATCATCTTATAGCAGTCTGACCAAGGCAAGCACATGCCCTGGATATGTCCCTCGGAATGCAACTACCTCAAAATTGACATGTTTTTGGCAATAAAAAGATCAATCAGTGTTCTATCTAAGACAACAATGCAGAAACATAATCAACTGAGTGATTCAAGGTTTGCAGAAAGAAAAAGGTTCACAGTTGACCAAATTCTAAGTCTAAAAATGAGATGCGATCCTGGAAAAATAGGGTGCGATCTCTTTTCCGAATGCAATCCTGGAAACATAAGATGCGATGAAGTATGCTGAGTATGATCCTGGAAAAGACGTATGTGATCCCAAACATGGAGTACGATCCTACAATGTAGGGTATGACTTAACCCTAAGTTTATATTCTAAAATCAGTCAAAATGGGGCATAAAAGTGAAAATGAATACTAAAATGGTGATTTTTGACATATATATTGGTCTGTTGAGCTCTTTAGGGGTTCCAAAACTCCTCCCAAGAAACTGATACTCCATTTCTATTCTCTTTTTGATCAATTGGGAACTAAATAGAAGGCACCTAAGGTGTTTTCTGCAGTGCAGTAAAATTTTTGCGACAACTCTTGAAAATGCAGAATTGTTCCATCTATCCCACAAATCTGTCAAATTGCACATTTTATCAACAATCTTGTTTCGACATCATTTTATCAGTCTCACTACTCACATTTTCACGTAATTAACTTGGTTCTCGTGTGTTTACTCTTAAACACACCCCCATTTCTTCACTTCTTCTAATCCATTCTTTCTTGACCTAACTGTTCCATGCAAGTGATACGTGCTTTCAACAGAGGGATTTCATTTCTTTCCTTTAATTTTGTTCATGAGGGGGCATGATCACACCATCATCAATCAAATTTTTGCTCGAAACAACATCAAAAATGACTTCGTTATCAAATAACTAGGGGCATGACAGTTTCCTTGACTAAGTCAGAACTATTGGATAGAAAGCTTTGGTTCTCATAAGTTGGATATCTTGTGTTTCCTCATTTTAAAAGATTCTTACTAAGCTCCTGACAGCTTCATATTGACTTTTGAACGACAACCAAGTTCAGAATCAGTATTGTCAATCTTTGGATGACAACCAAGTTTAGGATTGGTATCTTTAAGATCTTTTATTAACCTTTGTATGACAACCAAGTTCAAAGTCAATTCTATCAGTTTAGTTCAATCAAGCGTGAGACTGATCTCATCAAGCATTTTGTTCAATCGTGAGTGAAATTCTCAATCTTTCTAAATTCAACATCAAAAAATTTCATTGAATCATGTGCTGCTCGCACATCTATTCAAAGAGGGGAAAATGTAACCACCTAGATTTGGTCTGCTCTAACTATAGACCCCATTTTCCCTAAGTGTGATCATACCCCCAATTATATCTAGACAACTCTTCAATCGGTTGGCATAATTCATGCAAATCAGATTTAATCTCTTAAGTGATTTAATCACTAAATTTTATTAATCACTTTATCCAATCAAATCAAATGTAATTCAAATCAATTCAAATTAATACCTGGCTAAGGTAATTAATTTAAAAGGAATTAAATAACTCCCTATTATATCTAATCACATGCAAAGACTATCTTCTAGCCTAAATTAATTTAATTAATTGGCTATAGTCCTAATTAATTATCTAAAGCAATTAAAAGCTTAAATAATTAAATTCCCTATTTTTGGATGAATATTTTAATTATAATTCATTTCATTAATATTCCCCTAAACCCCTAACCTAACCTATCTTAACCACCTTAACCATGGGTTCAAACCCATCCCAACCTATTCCCCCTATGCTAAGCCTAATCCTAATCTTAATTCTATCTTAACCCACTTCCTAATGATGTCACATTCCTAAATTTGTGATTAGGAACTCAACCCACTTGAGAAAGTCAATTTTCTCAAGCTTGACTCCCTCTAAGTCCACTTTCTCAAGCTTGGACTTACACCGTCACCATGCCTCTTAAATGATCTCATTAATGCATTATTAATGGAGATTCCTCAAGCCCATGCTTCATCAATTCCTTTGGCATTTATTCCTCTTACACCTCATTAATGGTTTTTACACCTCATTTCTTCTATAAATAGAATGAGTTTTTGAGATCAAATGGCCCTTAATTTCAAAGTTGAAAGCATTTTTATGCTGTTAGGATTAATATAGATTCATATAGCATTTTAGCTTCTATGTTTATGCATTGTTATAATCTTGATTTTTAGAGCTAGAATGCATGTTTATTAGATATCTTTCTTAGTTTTAATTGAATTTTTCATGCTAGGTTGTATATGTCACTGAAAAAGGCATAATCTAATAGCTATTATGTTATTTTTCACACTCCTAGTTAGAAAGCAATAGATCAATTTTAGTGGATTTACATGCTTTACTAACCTATTTTCACTAACACAATAATCTATTGAAGTGTTGTGTAGCAGGTAACAGGTGCACTATTTAACACACACATACGGAACTTGTTCCGCGCCATTGTGTTGCTGCAAATTTCCTTCTGATAATATCCATGGATTTCATGTCTGCCTCATTGACCCTTACGTTTTGTGCTCTTTACTAGCCGTGTTTTCTTCGTTAAAGCACCAACAAAATTTTCAAAAAGAAACCCATTTTTAGTTTGTAGAAATGTTAGAAAATCTTAATTGAATTTTAGAATATGTTAGAAAAATACTAGTATGTTAGAAAATCATAGTAGAATGTTAGAATATGTTAGACAATTGTAGTAGTAGTGTTAGAAAATCATAGTAGAATGCTAGAAAATGTTAGAAAATATTTAAAAACTATAGAATAAATGTTAGAATATGTTAGAAAATGTTATAAAATTGTAACTTTGTATATATTAGAAAATATTAGAAAATTGTAACTTAGTATACATTAGAAAATATTAGAAAATTGTAACTTAGTATATATTAGAAAATATTTGAAAATTGTAACTTAGTATACATTAGAAAATATTAGAAAACCGTAATAGAATGTTAGCATTTATGTTATAAAATTGTAACTTAGTATGTTAGAAAATGATAGAAAACTATAGTAGAATGTTAGGAAATGTTAGAAAATATTTACAAAACATTAGAAACCATAGTAGAAATGTTAGAAAACATTAAGATCTTATAGAAATTATTTAAAATAATTGTTTTTAAATTGCTTTTAAAGTTAGTAAATATTAGGAATCTCTCTCTCTCTCTCTCTCTCTCTCTCTCTCTCTCTCTCTCTCTCTCTCATGTACACATGTTTTAGAGTTACACGTATATATGGTACATTCATGTAGAGTTAGATGGTAAAGTATTATCCTAGGAGGACCAAGAGCCTTAGTACATCTGAGTACCCTTTAAGACACTTAGAGGACCCCTTAATACCTAATAAGACTAGACTTAAGACCTAATAGGACTAATATGACCTATTAAAACCAATTAGTACATCCTAGGACCCTTAAGACATAATAAGACCACTTACTTGACTTAATAGGACCTATTAATACCAATTAGTACATCCAAGGACCCTTTAGGACTATTAGTACACCCTAGGTTCCTTTAGGATCCCTATTGTGACATAAAACTCTTTAAG
>MU225573.1:355441-367769 GCA_018584345.1 Thuja plicata | reverse complement strand
CTAAAATAGGACCACTTAAGACCTAATAGGACCCCTTAAGACCTAATAAGACTAGACTTAAGACCTAATAGGACTAATATGACCTATTAAAACCAATTAGTACATCATAGGACCCTTAAGACGTAATAAGACCACTTACTTGACCTAATATGACCTATTAATACCAATTAGTACATCCAAGGACCCTTTAGGACTATTAGTACACCCTAGGTTACTTTAGGATCCCTATTGTGACATAAAACTCTTTAAGAACCCTAGGGATCCTTAAGACCTAGAATAGGACCACTTAAGACCTAATAGGACCCCTTAAGACCTAATAAGAGCACTTACTTGACCAAATAGGACCTATTAATACCAATTAGTACATCTAATGACCCTTTAGGACTATTAGTACACCCTAGGTTGCTTCAAGATCCCTATTGTGACATAAAACCCTTTAAGAACCCCAATGATCCTTAAGACCTAGAATAGGACCATTTAAGACCTAATAGGACCCTTTAAGACCTAATAAGACTAAACTTAAGACCTAATAGGACTAATATGACCTACTCAAACCAATGAGTACATCCTAGGACCCTTAAGACCTAATAAGACCTCTTACTAGTTGAACTAATAGGACCTATTAATACCAATTAGTACATCCAAAGACCGTTTAGGACTATTAGTACACCCTAGGTTCCTTTAGGACCCCTATTGTGACATAAACTCTTTAAGAACCATTAGGATCCTTAAGACCTAGAATAGGACCACTTAAGACCTAATAATATTAGACTTAATAAGGTTAGTATTGTAAATATAAGTATAATTTTATATATTCAGATATTTGTTTCCATTTTACACGTAGTTATAACATGTAATCAAGTACTTAATTATTAACACTTAGCTTTCACATGTTACATCTAGATGGACACTCAGGATGTACTAGCTCAGGATGCACCTCACACTCCTAATTTGGCGACTATTTTTCAGACAACTCAGGTAGAGATGGATCAACTTAGAGAGTCCATCCGTACATCTGAGCTAGGTGGCATATACAAATATATTTGTATCACTGTATTAAGGAGTTTGCAGGATATGACTGCTAGATTGAGATCCCACTCTTCCTTCACACCACTGGTTGTTGACAATATTTTTTGAGAGTTGAGAGCCGAGGTATCGGGTGATGTTTCCTTGGAGACGGTCTAGAGCCGTGTCCCCAAGGAAATCATCAAATGAGAGGTTTTCCCATTTTATGAGGGGAAACCCAAGGTGAGGTCATATCAGGTTACACAGTGTGATATTCCTCAAATTGCATGCATGATATATACTCATTTTCTTGCAGCGCATGGTCATTATCCTAATAACAACCAGATTCCATTATATTTTGCACAACAATTATACGCTGAGTTCCATTTGGGACTCAGGGTCAACTATTTAGATCTTCCTAGATATTATGGTTAGGGGTGTGGTAGAGTTGTAGACCGTGATCAATATCATAGGAATGATCAAGTTGTACGTACTCATAGAGAGATGGTTGGGCAGAGGACTCCAACAGTGGCACCGATGATGTATGCTACTGCAGATGGAGTGGTCATTGCTTCCCAGAGGGAGGTAGTGGACATGATAGGAGAGATTAATTTTTCAACCACCTCCATCACATCAGATACAAGTCAAGTCACGCCAGATCATCCTTTGAGGCTTCATCTAGTACTGCTGTAGGGGTTAGCGATGAGGCATATAGAGCTACAGGTCTTCCTCCACCTGCAGAGATACAAGCACTTTCTAGCCATCATAGTCATTTGGATGTGGCACTTTACTTTTTGGAGGATCTCCTGCAATCATATTCTTATGTTGTAGACATGCAGAGGATCCCAGTACATTCAGTCAGAGATGTCATCAGACTTGTATGGGGTCCTATAGTTCCACTAACACATGACCCACCATCTAGTCAGGCACAACACAGTTCACATCACTCTATAGAGCACTCTGCACCATCTAGTCAGGTACAACATAGTTCACAACGCTCTATAGAGTGCTCTGCACCCACATATCAGTCTTCAACTGCAGAGCCAGGTATACGGGTTGGAGATGTATGCATCACAACTGAGGGCCTAGACACATTTGATGAGCAGTTTCACGGGTTAATTCAGGTGGAAACTGGCAGTGATATTGGATCATTTATGGATTTCTTATTTCATCCTAGTGGTCCAGGCTCTACAACACTCCCCTCCCAGCTACACACACCCCTACACTCTTCATTACTAGAGGTGGTGTGGGTGATGCTGTTTTGGTTGATGATATGATGGTGTAGCACGGTGATGATCCTCTTGGTCCTGAAACCAAGGTATATAAAGTTTTATTTTCTCCTTTCCAAGAGTTTTAGTGAACAATTAATTGTGGATGTGTGTATCAATGTTTGTTCAATGTATAATATTTTGTAGGCATAGTTAGCAAAGCACATTACCTCTAGTGTGGGCTCAGAGCATCTTCATATGACACCTACTAGTAGTCAGGTAAGTTTTAAATATACATGTAGGTTTAAGCATGCATGTGTACACTTGTAACATTTATTTATATATTTTAAGTACTTTAGATAATATATACTATGCATATGTATATATAACCAACTATTGTACTAAATTTGTAGGGGTCAGTTGTTGCTTCACAGCCAGAGGATGCTTGTAACACTCAAGCAGAGCACATTACCTCTAGTGTGGGATCGAATCATCTTCATAGGAGAGATTGAACAGATGTGACACCTACTAGTGGTCAGGTAAGTTTTAAATATATGTAAGTTTAAACATGCATTTATTATGTTTCAAGTATTTTACATTAATATTATTATATACATGCATTTATATTCGCAGGGATTAGTTGTTGCTTCATAGCCAAAGGATGGTCATGGCAGTCAGTCAGATGGTCTCTCTGTTCGCATGCACCAAGATGACTCCCTAGTTTAGGAAATGTTGCACAGATCTTTGATTTGAGACTCATTATATATGTCATTATATTATATGTTTGATATTTTCAATTTATTATTCGAGACATATATTTATATGCTATCCAAACCTCTATACATAGATGATTTATGATTTGACATTATATAGATTTATAGATCTGGTTTCATTTAATTAGATGGCTTCATTTGATTGGCTGATTTGATTAGCTGGTTTCATTTGATTAGATGATAAGATTTGATTAGATGGTTTCATTTGATTAGATGTTATGATTTGATTAGATGGTTTCATTAGATTAGATGGTTTCATTAGATTAGATGGTTTCATTTTATTAGATGATATGATTTGATTAGATGGTTTCATTTGATTAGATGATATGATTTGATTAGATGGTTTCATTTGATTAGATGATTTAATTAGACAATAAGTATTCTAACTCATGTAAGTATGGAAAATAAGTATTCTAACTCATTCTAGAACTAACACATGTAATAAGTAATCTAACTAATTTCATCATGTTTTAGTGTTCAAACTAATATCTTAAGGGGATCTTTAACTAATTTAAGAAATCTGTAAAAATCATTGAACAATCAAAGCATACATAAGTAATCTAAAAAATGTCATTAGTAATCGAACAAAGGAATATTTTTTGCAAAATCAACAACTGATACAATAGTTCCAAGTGGGAAATTGATGTTGGAGATTTGATTCCGAACAGTTGATTGATTGTATGTTTGTCATTGATGACAACATATAATACACAATAGTACTTCTCTATGTACTTATCCATATGATGAAATGAAGACTTGCGTGAATAGATACATGTTGTTGACATGTTTATTAGGCTATGTTCATACACGCAGACCCAGATATGATGTTTCAGTAAAGATATGTAATTTTGTTGTTGACGGTTACAGTTCTAGAGGAATAATGGTTTAAGGACGATGTATGTAACATGTTTATTGAGTTGAACCTATCTTCAAGATATGTGTGTGTATATTCATGTTTAGTTATGAGTTGTTGATATTAATCTAAAGGTGCCAAACATATTTCAAGAAGATTACAAAGTTATGGTTAAATTGGTGAAGCCGACTTAGTGAAGCGACGCGTCTATTCAATTTATACTTGTGCGGTTGTAATTATGCTTGCGCGCTTAGTAGAGATGACAAGGATGTTATGAAGAGTTGTCTTGCAAGTCCCATGATCTCATACTTGGTGTATGTACCTATAGAAGGTCATTTGTGATAAGAAGAGTTGCGAAAGCCAGAGATAAGAAAAGCAGAGTAGAGTGTTAAAGTAGCAGAGCTATATTTATCTTATGTTGATAATATAGATATTGAAGCTGAAGCTTTCAGAATACAGATAAGATTATTGTAGTGCTTTACAAGAAGTTAAAGCATCAGTGCACAAAAGGAACTGATCAGACAAGCAGTGTCACAAACAACAGTTCACCTTGTTGATACCGTGTGTATCAAATAACCAGAAGGTTGTAGCCTTCACCACATGGACAGTGAGTCCTTGGACAGTGAGTCCACCACCCCTAACAGGGTTATTGTAAAAGACTCCTAACAGGGTCAGACCCTTAACCAAGTCACTATACTACTGCATTGTAATGAACAACTCCTAACAGGGTTGGAAGATCTTTTAACATGGATTACTATAAACAATATAGTTCTTTGTGGGCACTAATTCCCACCGGGGTTTTTACCATTTGGTTTCCCCGTAACCAAATTGATGTGTTGTGTAATGTGTTATCTGAATGTGCATTTACTTTGTATCAATCTAGATTAATAAGTATAAGAAAAGATAAAGTTTCTGATAACTGATTCACCCCCCCCTCTCAGTTATCCCTGAAGTATTCTAACAATTGGTACCAGAGCCAAGTGCCTTGGAGAGAAAGCCTAACAACTTAAGGTAGATCAGATGGCATACTTCAGAAAAGAGAGTTCTAAGTTCGATGGAGAGAACTATCTGGATTGGAAGAACAAAATGATAACACATCTATAATGTATTGGCTTTGAGATCTTTGAGATTGCTACATAAGAAGTTGATATTCCATCTTTGAAAGACCTTGCAAAGGATGATGCTACTAATAGACAAAAGGAAACATTTACCAATAATGCAATTGCCAAAGAAGTTGTTAGCTCTTTTTCTTCTAGAATTGATTATAATGACAATAAATGCCAGACTCTCTTATACCCAAGTTAGATTCTCACAAGGAAAAGGGCTAATTAAAAAGGACATAAAATCCTTCTACACTTTGGGTTCCACACACCCAGGCGGGTACACCTTTGACAGAGTATCAGCTTTCAACAGTTTTAATAGTGGATTAAGGATTGAAGATCCTTTCTCTTTTTATGCCATTTAGGCCTAGGAAGGATAACCTATTGATTCACTCTTCAAGGAATCACAAAGATGAATTGTACTAAATACAACTAACTAGACTTGTATTTGAAATAACATGAGTATAAATATTGATTGAATTTGAATTTGATGATAACACCTACTTGTCAACATTTATGACTAGTGCCTAATCATGGGTGATAGAGTCAAAATAGAGCATACATATATTAAAAATAATCAATGGAAATGCAAGTGAACCCCAGATAGAATGCCTTACAAACTATCCTCTCATCCTCACACCCCTATATCAAATCCCTGCATAAACCCTAATCCTCTGCAATCATCTACAAGATTTAAAACTTTCCTTGAAAGCAACTCATAGACAAGAACATGATTACCTTATAACTAGTATACTCAAAGTGCCTTGAAAATTGAATCATACAAGAATTAATAGTAAATGCAAGAAGAAATCATACATATCAAAATGGAGATTCCATTGTATTTTATTAATGTAGATTTCAATACCAATACATTCACAAAGAGTGAAAACCAATAGTCAGACTAATTCAGTGATTTGCCTTGTAGTCTTATTTTTACCATCCTTATTACAAAATTACAACCTGATACTTATAGGCAGCCACAGTCATCTTGGAATGCTTTTGGAAAATAAGGATACAACAAGCTATGGATGACTGGACTAGATGACAAAATACAATTTCAAGAAGAGACAAAACTTTAGGTAGAAGGGATAACAAATTTTCCTATGAGCCAAGTAATCTTTTGTCATGTGACCGCCTGGATGCTTGTAATTGCTCTGAGGTAGTTGGGTATTTGTTATCTAGATCTTGTCCTTTTGCTGATGCAGAGGCCCCAATATTTTATTTGTTCCAAATGCTCAACTTCTTTGGTGTCAGCTATCCCCTTTATGTTTGTCATCTCATGTTATCGGGGTGACTATTCCATACTTGCTAACGCATGTAGTGAACACCTCATCACTTGGCCAACTGAAGCTGAGAACTTCATCTTTTCGGCTGCTAAAATATTCCCAGTCACCATTAGTCTTCTCAACTTCTGCCTCCCATGGTTCAAAAAATGCCTTGGCTTTATTCAAAATATCTATAGTCAGCACAAACCATCTAGTATTTGCCAATGTGACAATACTTTTTTTCCTGCTAGTCAATGCTTCATTTAACTGCCTCAACCATAGGGCTTCATTCTTTATGTTCCCATCTTCTTTGAACATATTGGGATACATATCATATCTATCCTTGGAAAATTCTCCTCTCAAAACTGTGACCTTCTTTATGGCCATGCTCTTCTTGATGTCTAAATTAACCATCAGTTTGAGACATTTATGGGTGCTTGTTAGGGTGATATCAATATTATTCTTCTCTTTTGACAGGGAGTAAAATGATTTAACATGGGCTGCCTTCCCTTTCCATTTTCTCATTATTAGATCCCATTGTCCCTTTTCATCCTCATATATGTTGGTGATGCTTGCAATCTTTTTTCCCAATAAGTAGAGGTTAGAGAGGTTGAACTCACTGGCACACCTTTTTAGGTTGGAGAATATTTGATTAGAATGTTTTTTCTTTACCAACTCATTAGCCTCTTTGTATGCCAGGCAATCCTCAAGATCCCTTTTTCCCTCTTCTTCTAACCTTGTTCTTTCATCTATCAACCTGTTTTTCTCAGCCTCCAGTTCTGCTCTTTTAGCATCAATGGACTCTTGAGTAGTAGGACTTAAAGCTACAGGGGATGGGGGATATGTGATAAATGGACTAGAGGAGGAGGGCTGATGAGGTTCCTAAGTAATTAGTCCTTGGGGCACAAGTTGGATCTTCTATTTACCCTCCAACTCTGCTATTCTGTTGTCTTTCATCAAGAATTTGACCTTCTCTTCATTATAAGCCTTGAGTACAAGCTCATATTTCTCATTTAGACTAACACAGGCCTCCATTTCTTTCTCTGATACTTTCATGCTTAAATTGGTTACTTGTACAACAAGGTTAGCCACTTCAGTTCCTGAGGTGTTAGCAACCCTCTTTACAATTAGACTGCCTGTGTCTTCAGTCTCGTCATCTTCTCTTATTCTCCTTTTGTCTTTTTTCTTTAGTGACCAGATGGACAGAGCTGCATGATGCTCACTAAAATAGGCACCAATTGATGTCCCAGCAGTAGTCATAGGTTTGGATTGTTTTCTCATAGCATCAAAGACCACTACATCCGCTAGGTCCCATTGTGGCAATATGAGAACTCCTTGGCTTTTGACCATCTGTCTGCCCTCTTCAGGAGTAAGTTTATCAAATTTTGATATCATTTCCTGCTTAAATTCTTTCTCTATATCCTCCTTGGCAGAGTTGGGTTGAGCCTCTAGCATCTTCTGGCATTTATTATGGTACTCATCAATATGGAATCTCCATAAGAATTGAATGAAAGCCCTAGTTTTGATGAAACTGTCATCAGATAAGAATTCATCAATGACTTGTTTGGTCATAGGACCTAATTCCTTACCAGCAAATTCTGCCACTGTGAGGTTAGATTTTGTATGTTTAGGTGCCTTTGGCATCCCTTCTTGTAGTTCTTGAGTGGTAACAACCACTTCACCAGCATTCCTCATTTTGACCAATTGTTCAGCAACGGTCTGGTCATCATACTGCATGGGGGATTGGGAAGGAGAATACAGTTCAATCCCTTGTTCTTTTGTTTCCACCCTTTGCCTCTTGGGAGAGGGTACCTCTTGAACATCAGTATCTATTGGCCTCTTTCCCTTATGCTGAAGGGACTTGTCAACTTTGGGAGAAATAGTGGTATATCCTCTTCTCTTATACACTACATAGTTCCCTGGTGGAACTATTCTGCTCTATGGAAATTTATTCAAAATAGCAAGAGCCCTTTCTGGATCAATCTCAACTACTCTCTTCCTCTTCTCATTTAGAGTTTGTATTATTCCCTGAAAAAGATTCATTAGGGAATCAATTTTGTAAGACCATGGGAAAAAATCCTTTAACGGATCATAAGTCTTGTCAAAATTCTGGACAAAGTCCAAAGATTTCTTGTATGCCATCCATTTTTCATTTCTGACTTCTTGAACATCTAGGTCAAAACCTTTCCTTATGATATCCTCTGGATAATTGAATTGATGCTTCAACATTATACAATTAGTCCTTTTCCTGAACATACCCATTATAAAATCCTCATTATCTACACATCTGGACACAGAAGTGGCTAAGTGATAAGGGTCAAAATATTTATCAAACTATGTCCACCCACCTTTTGTTATGATAAAGTGATGGGCTCTGGTGAGGGTAGGAAAGATACTTCCTTTCATCTTTCCAGTCAAGGCTTCTTCCTGTAACCCACCTAATTTCCTTATAATCTCTGCCAGTCCAATCTTGAGTGGGACTCTGTAAGGTAGCATATAAGGGGTATATCTGAAACCATAAACCCTAATTACTATGGAAAAAGGGTATAAGATTAAATCTCCCCAATTGTGAGCAATTTTTAACGCTAGGGCATATTCCATAGGCCTTAAAAGCATCATCATCTCATTATGAACCCTAGCATTCTAGTTACTCAGCAGTGACTTGAGTCTAGTGGCAAAAACTTTTTCAAAATACACATAAATGGCATTCTTCCTATCCCAGGACAAGTCTGCACTCCACATCTAAAAAGGCAATTCTTTTCCATCTTGGAATTTTTCCAATTCCATTTCTTCTTCAAAGAAATCTACATTGTTAAATAAGAGCATATGCATCATGAGGGAATACCAACCCATTGGTTTTTTTATGTTGCTATCTTGGATCCCTGACAAACCATCATGCATCTCCTGAGCAATATAAGATGCATAGTCAAACACTACTGACAAGTGGGGATGCAGAATCTGAACAACCATCAGCATTATATGTACAGGCATTGCCCCCTCTTCATCTATCCCCAAAACATTGCATAGAGCACTGTACATTTTTCTGGCTTTGCCATTGAAAAGATCCAATTTGAAGGGTTCTAGGGTTCTAGGCCCTATCACTACCAAGTCCCCTATTGTGTTAGCATACCCTTTTACTACTTCACCTCTGTAAAAATCTCTTTGGTTCTTGTATATTTCCTTGAATTATTCAAGGTCAATATCATCCATATTTTGGGAGGGATCAGTTAGCTTGAAAATCCTTCTGATTTCGTCTGCTAATACAGTCAATAGTATGTCTCCCCGGGTGTCCCTAACAACCCTAGCCACCTTAGCATAAGTGTTCATGATCAAGATGAATAAATCAATATCCATGAACACACTGGGAGCTATCAATTTTACCACATCTAATTCCCAAATATTATAGTCTGGGATAGAGGTATTTCTCTGACTATAGGTCATTCTGAATAGGGTGAGACCATCAAAATTGGTCTTAGCATCCTTTGCCCATCTACCAGAAGTATACAATCCTTCTCCGATCTTAAAATGAGGATGTAATAGAACTATCTTTTTTGCTTGTGTGGCATCCCCTGAGGATAGTGGTAATTGTTGCAACAAGTCTTCCCTAACATTTCTCTTCTGGTAGTCAACCTCTCCGGAGATTTCAATTTTAGGGGCCATTCTAAGGTTTTTTCCCATAATACTAGACTCAGATTATTGAAACAAAGCACCACAATTTTTTATGAGCTACAAATTTCACCTTAATTTGAATGCTATTGAATCAGTAAGCTTACCCGTTCTACACAGAAGTCGCTTAAAGCTGGTTTCTTCGCAATTCCGTCTTTGCTCAAATTGTTTTAGTAATTTTTGAGGCTGCAGTTGGCTTAATCAATTTTACGGCCTTAGTTAAATCAGTCTTTTGAATTGAATTTGACTAGAGATGTCACACATTCTGCAATTAATCTGCAAGCTTCAATTTCATGGCTTAACGGCTCTCTGCAACTTGTTTTATCAACTTTGAATTTGGACTGTCGATTCTGGACATCATTCTTCTCATCTAACGGCTATCTTATTTTCCTGGAAACAATTGTCAACTGAGGACACTTGTCACCACCACTTAATCACTTACTTGTTAGATGTCGATTACTTTTCCTTCAAGCGATTAAGCGAGCTGTCAGATATGGAACAACTTAGCCGAAGTTTTAAACTCTTGTCAGCTTTGAATACCTGGGCCCACCAACTGCCAGATGTCATCACCGCTTAATTTCTTACTTAATAGATGTCGAGCATCTTGAGTATAAGTGATTAAGCTGACCATCAGATCTTTTTAGGCTTTAACACCTTTTAACTCGTTTGCGACTGGACCCACATGCTTCCTTAGACAGGTGTCACATCCGCTTAATCGCTTACTCGTTAAATTCTGTGCACTTTCCCTTTAAGTGATTAAGCAGGCCATTCAATCTTTTCAAACTTGTGCACTATTTAACAGAACACCTTTACAACTATCTGGTCCCACCAAGGAGACGCGTCACCTTCGCTTAATCGCTTAACCGCTAGATATCGAGCATGTTCTGATTAAGTGATTAAGCGCACCGTCTGATCTTTTCTGACCTGCTCATCTTTTAACTGAGGACTTTCTTAACATGTTCAGCCCCACCAAGGACACACGTCACCACCACTTATTTTCTTAATCACTAGATGTCGAGCACTTTTGCATTAAGCAAGCCGTTCGATCTTTTCTGACTTTCTCGATACATAAGGTGATGACGTAAATGAGACTTTACATGGCAAGATTTAGGAAATATTAAAACGGTTAGGAATCGTAGTCTTTTGTAAAAAGCAACCCATTTAACATGGACACATGACTTAAGGTGACTTAAGTGACTGAAAAAGTAACACGAAAATAGAACCGACCGAGGCATTTAGGGTTTTTTTTTTTAATCATTTTTAACCATTTTCAATTAGGTTAAGGGTTTGAGGAACTTTGCAGAGGCATAAGAACACTCTGAAACTTGATTTCAAAGCCCTAGACATTATTAATGATAAGAGACCCTAAGAAAAATACATGGCACAACTTAAGTAGGAAATAGCACCAATAGTGGCTCTCTCTGAGGATGTTTAAACACTAGGTTATAACAAAAACCACAGATCTCTGGGGAAGCAGACCACAAAATAGACCAACCTAAAACTGGAAACAAACACACAAAAAGGGAAACACACCTATACACACTACAAACTACTGTGCATGGAGAAAAGCTCAATTAAAGAAATGTTTCAGGAATTGTCCATGCACTGGCAATTCCTATTCTTCATCATCCAAACTCTTGAGGAAATACGAATCTTTTCCAAAAATTTGAGAAACAACAAAAGGTCCAATCCATAGTGATTCAAATTTCTTATGCTTGCCGTTCTCTTCAGCTCTAACATTCCATTACAACACAAAATCACCAGGTAGAAACTTTCTCTCATCTGCCCTTTTGTCAAAAAGGTATTTCATTCTTTGCTGTAGTTTGATATTTTCTCTCTGGCTTTCTATCCTTATCTCATCCAATTCCACCAACTGAACCATCCTTTCTTCCATGGGTTCAGAGATTTCTATTCCTTCATATTGGATAAACTTGTAAATTGGGACCAAATTGTTAATAGGCATTCTTGACTGAATACCATAAACCAATTCAAAAGGAGACTTTCCAGTGGCCTTCTTGATAGTAATCCTATCAGCCCAAAGGGCAAGTTTCAATTTAACATGCCAAGCTCTCTTATTTCCCTCCAAGGTCTTTTTTCAGATTTGCAAAATACTCTTATTACTAGATTCTTCTTGACCATTAGCTTGAGGATGGTATGGGGATGAATAAGACATGACAATTCCCATATCAGAGAAAAAGTCAGTGAATTCTTCAGACCTAAAACACATGGCATTGTCCATTACCAATTTAAGGGGGACACCAAACCTTGTAATTATGTTATCCATCAAAAAATTAATCACCACAGTACTTTTTGCCTTTTTGGTTGGGATTGATTCTACCCACTTTGTGAAATAATCAATTGCTAGCAAAATCCAGCCATGGCCTCCACTTGATTTTTCATTAAATTCTCCTATAAAATCCATTCCCCACATAGAAAAGGGAGCCTCTGCCACTACTGA
>MU225573.1:288726-301673 GCA_018584345.1 Thuja plicata | reverse complement strand
TAAATCAAAAAGGAATTAAATTAATTATAAAATCATAAATGTGCATTCAAAATCAATTAATTTATTAAAAATGCATATGACATCATCAAATCCAGTTAACTGATTTATCAAAATGGAAACAATCCAGCTCCACTCAGTTAACTGATTCTCCACTGTTTATCATTTTGTCCAAACATTTCAATTAACCGTGAACTGATTTTGGAAGTTTCCAAAATAACTTATCAGTCAGTTCAGTCAACTGACACTCTCAACCAATCATAACACTTGCACATGGATTGTGCTTCTTCAATCGAATCTAAGCCACTCTTTTTGTTCAATCTCGACCGTCGATTCGAGAGAGATTTCTATAAAAGAGAAACTCTTTTCCTTCACAAAGGATCCTAATTTTTGCTTGATGTTATTATACTGCATTTTTATTTAGTATTCTTAGCATTCTCTCATTTAGCTAATATTTTTGTTTACTTTTATGTTAATCATGCAAATCTAATCTTAGAGCATATTTCAATTGGTGTTTTAAAATCAATCTTACACACTCAATTTGGTGCTTCTAAAATGAATCCTAATTAGTTTTGGATGAACAACAAACTACATTTTCATTTAGATTAATCATTTATTTTCATTATCATAGCTTTTAAAATCCTTCATTTAGGTCTTTGGTGTAGTCACTGAGCTTGCAATGACCTGAGAGCAAGCTCATACTCCTGCCTTCTAGAAGGCAATAGGTCGACTCTTCCAGACATGCAGGGTGAATGAATCAATATTCATTCCTATAAGCAACTGAAGAACAATGACCATGTTGAAGTGTTCTGCTAAGTAGAGGCCAATTTTAGCACGCACATGAAGAATCATTGGTCTATTTGGGCATAGTTCTTACAAGGTGTAAGGAGCATAATTTGTCCCTCAACAGTGAGAAATTCTTTATGATGATGTAGGAAGGTGTGGTGTTATGTCATTACATCTTTGTCAAGGGAATACAAGTGGATCCAGCGAAAATTGAAGTCATCATGAACCTACCTACTCCCGCAAAATAGAAGGATGTTCACAACTTTCTGGGGCATGCTAATTATTATAGGCGGTTCATTAAGGATTTAAATAAATTAGCAGGGTGCATGTACTCCCTGCTCACAAAGGATTCAGAATTCATATGGACAACATCTTGTGAAGAATTCTTCCTGCAACTGAAGAAAGTACTTACACATGCACCAGTTTTCAGAGGACCTAATTGGGTAGTACCATTCCATATTGATACAAAGGTGGTGGTTAGTGACCTCATTGATCATGTCTGACAACAATCCATCTCCTATTTGTGACAACTTCTTACAAGAAAGCCCCCTCAAGGACTCACTTTCTAGGCTACCCCAAGTGCCCCTAGTTCTTCCCAAACACCATGTCATCACTCAAGACTTCAACCTTCATTTCAACTCCATAAATCATCTCCTTACGACCTATCTACCATGTTCCATCAACTCATTGAGTCTGAATAACCAATCCCTTACCCAACTCTCACATTTAGCCCTTAAAGCTAGTATCCCACACCAGTCACTATTTTTCCCTTTTCCCCAACATTTCCCAAACAACTAAGGAAACTAAAACATGATTCAGATACCATTTTGGGATCTTTAAATCCTCCCCAAGATTTAGTACAAACTCCTTTGGACCATACCCAAGATCCAATACTCATGTGACCTCAAAACTAGGCCTAATTCTCCTCATTTACAAGGAAACCCCTCACTCCACTTACTCCCATGACTCCAAAGGCCAAAAAAATCCTTCTAGAGGTTCCCAAAACAAAAAAAAAAGTTCAAGTTCACAAGACTCTACCATTCACCTATGGCCTTAGCCACTAAACCCTCACTTCTAGGATCACACACCTAGGGTTTGATCAAAAGGACCTCTCCATTACACTCTAGACCAAACCAACTTCATACACACTTCACTATGGACCCCTTCATCCTTGAAGCAATCCCCCATATAACTGACTGGTGTCAAATCCGGGCTCATTCTCAGTCAGCAACTATTGCCAATCTATTTCCTCCAACACATCCTCCAATCCATGCATAAGATACATATAGTACAAAAACATATTATATAGTTGGACTCTCCCACCAATTATAGTGACCACAGGTGGTGGGAGAGTTATAATATGATAGAAAAATTCAAACTCTTTAACTGACTGTATCTGTGAACCAAAGAATGAAATAACAGAGAACAACTTTGTTTTATTGAATGAAACTTTTGCTACATTGATTTAGTCAACTTACACCAACTCCAAATGTCTTTGATACTAAAAAAAATCCCTTCTAAATAGCCAAACAAGGCTAATAACCTCCTGCATAACCGTAACAGTCAGTTATCTAACTATTATCAGTTAGTTACAACTTAAAATCTGTTGAGGTTTGTTGTCTAGTTGACACTAAAGTGTCAACTTCGACAACTTACAATCATTAAGTCTTCCACAACATTGTATTAACCTTTATAAAGGTTCATAACCCTATCAAACTCCTAAAATATCTTATATCCCCTTACAAGCCTTACTAGGCCTAAATTGCCAACATGGGCAGACTATGACTTTTGGCACTCTTAGTGCTTTCACAATATTTTATTGGCTCTAATGGCCATATTACATTTATTATAGACCCTACAGGCCTTTAGATTCCCTTACTAGACTAGGATCAACAAATGACCCTCAGTGACCCCCCTCTACGTACATTATAGCCACATTATGCTATTTACCCCTATTACATTGCCTTTATAGTTTAGGCTCATTACATTAAGATGAATCAAATACAAAATGAATCATAGATCCAATTACATTTACTCTTGATCTTTCAAGATCACTTTGACCTTCATGAGTATAAATGACTCTCCTCTCATGATTTTGCCAGGGTGACCTGAACCATACTCCCAAGGATCAAATCAATCCAAGTCACTTTGGATTGGGGAGTTTTCTTCCTCTTCATCCAGTCTTTGTCTACCCCTTGTCGAGGATCATCTATGCCAATGTACCTCTTGTGCCTGCAAACAAATATTATGTGCCAAGCACACACTTTTGCATTCCTCATATCATAGATGTCTACAACATCATCACTTGCATGATGAACAATATAGAACCCCTGCAAAACTGTCAAAAAAATGTTAGAAACAAAAATGACCAAGTCCTTCTCATGCACCAAAACATATGTTTGGAATATCACTCCTTCCTTCATTGGATTCACTACTCCATTCTCCTTCTCACACACTCCTTGTGAGACCTTTTTCTTTGTAGAAAATTCTGATTCTAAGGTCTCTCCATGACCATGTGCTCCTTCCTCTTCATGCCCCTACTCTAGGAATTCTCTCATCACTCCACCCTTCTCTTTCCATTCTTCAACTATGGAATTCAGCTCATCCCACAAATCTATTTCTTCTCCATGAACACTTTCCTTCTTGCTATGATGGATAGCCCTCTCACCATCAACTACTTGTACCCTCTCAGTGGGTCCCCCACTCATTATTTTCCTCTCTTTAATAAGCCTCTTGACAGGCCATGCCAATCTATTCTTCATCCTCTCATGCCAACTCGTGGCTACTTCCTCCAAATCTATCTTCAAGAGTGTGAACTCTTCAATCTCCAAGGTCCCTGTCATCCTTGAGACCTCCTGCAACTTATCCTCCCTATTCCATCCTCCTTGGCATTCAAACATGTCATCAGTGGCTTGTTTGATAGCCATATCCTCTCTCCTTTCAACAACAACATGTAAGGGACACTTGACTGTCCCCACTTGGATACCTTCGTCCATGCACTCATCCATTTCCCAAGAAACCTCTGAAATCTTCTTATCTACCATCAAAACTCCATGTGCCCTTCCTTCTCTAGGCACCAACTTCATCATCCTTTTCTTCCCTGTCTTGTCATCTTCATACCTTGTTTGTTCTTGGTTTATCTTCATAGGCTTCTCTGCTTTCCCTCTTGGTTCTTCACATGAACCTTTCTCACCCTCTACTCTCTCCTCCAGGATCTTTATCTGATCCACATCTCTTTGAGCCCCTTCATAGGCTTGGTGCTCCACCATACATTCTTCTACCTTGTTGTCTACCTTGTCCTCTTCTTGTTCCCTTTGTCCTAGGAACACTACTCTCTCAAACAAGAAACTAGTTGGCATCCTCCATGATGCTTCATATTATTCCAAAGATGTTAGTATAATCTAACTTCCACCATGCTTGAAGGTGTAATTGTTCAATTCCCCATCATATAATGTACATTTATCTTCTTTCCATGCCCTCCCAAGGATCAAATGGCATCCTACCAATGGAATAACATCACACAAGACAACATCCTCATAGGTTCCAATGTTGAAATGAACATATGCTTGCCTTCTAACCTCAACTTGGTTTCCACCATGTAATCCTCATACCATGTAAGGTCTTCTATTTACTATTTGTTGTAGACACAACTTCTCAACCATCTCAACTGAAACAAAATTGACAAATGGATCACTGGAAATGACCATTTTATAAACCTTACCCATACATTTGCATTGTGTTTTGAATTGTGAATATCCATAAGTCTCTCTTCTCTTCAAATCTGCATTCATGATGGCTTGAACCTCTTCTACCCTTTAATCTGACTTCCTCTACAAACCAGGATTCATCCAACCTTGAATTGCCACCTTGAAATACTCTTAAAGGATAACTTCAACTTTAAGGTTCAACAAGGGATCCTAAGTCTTAAAAATATTAGATTGTCTCCTGCAACTCTTCTCCCTAAGGCATCTTCCATGCTCTGATACCACCTGATGCAGAGGTGGTGGTTAGTGACCCCATTGATCATTTATGACAACAATCCATCTCCTATTTGTGACAACTTCTTACAAGAAAGCCCCCTCAAGGACTCACCTTCTAGGCTACCCCAAGTGCCCCCAATCCTTCCCAAACACCATGTCATCACTCAAGAATTCAACCTTCATTTTAACTCCATAAATTATCTCCTTATGGCCTATCTACCATGTTCCATCAACCCATTGAGTCTGAATAACCAATCCCTTACCCAACTCTCACATTTAGCCCTTAAAGCTAGTAGCCCACACCAGTCACTATTTTGCCCTTTTCTCCAACATTTCCCAAACAAAATTAGGAAACTAAAACACAATTTAGATACCCTTTTGGGGTCTTTAAATCCTCCCCAAGATTTAGTACAAACTCCTTTGGACCATACCCAAGATCCAATACTCATGTGACCTCCAAACTAGGCCTAATTCTCCTCATTTACAAGGCAATCCCTAACTCCACTTACTCCCATGACTCCAAAGGCTGAAATAGTCCTTCTAGAGGTTCCCAAACAACAAATTTTCAAGTTCACAAGACTCTACCATTCACCTATGGCCTTAGCCACTAAACCCTCACTTCTAGGATCACACACCTAGGGTTTGATCAAAAGGACCTCTCCAATCCACTCCAGACCAAACCAACTGCATACACACTTCACTATGGACCCCCACATGTAGAATCCATCACAAAACCCCTTCATCCTTGAATAAATCCCCCTTATAACTGACTGGTGTCAAATCCAGGCTCATTCTCAGTTAGCAACTATTGCCAATATGGTTCCTCCAACACATCCTCCAATCCTTGCATCAGATACATATAGTACAAACACATATTACATAGTTGGACTCTCCCACCAAATACAGTGACCACAGGGGGTGGGAGAGTTATAACATGATAGAAAACTAAAAACTCTTTAACTGACTTTATCCGTGAACCAGAGAATGAAATAACAAAGAACAACTTTGTTTTATTGAATGAAACTTTTGTTACACATATTTGGTTGACTTACACCAACTCCACATGTCTTTGATACTCAAAAAACTCCCTTCTAAATAGCTAGACAAGGCTAACAACCTCCTACATAACTTTAATAGTCAGTTATTTGACTGTTATCAGTTAGTTACAACTTAAAATCTGTTGAGATTTGTTGTCTAGTTGACTCTAAAGTGTCAACTTCGACAACTTACAATCATTAAGTCTTCCAAAACATTGTATTAACCTTTCTAAAGGTTCATAACCCTATCAAACTCCTAAAATCTCTTATATCCCCTTAAAATCCTTACTAGGCCTAAATTGCCAACATGGGCAAACTATGACTTTTGGCACTCTTAGTGCTTTCACAATATTTTATTGGCTCTAGTGGCCACATTACATTTATTATAGACCCTATAGGCCTTTAGATTCCCTTACTAGACTAGGATCAAAAAATGACCCTCAATGACCCCCTCTAGGTGCATTATAGCCGTATGATGCTATTTACCCCTATTACATTGCCTTTATAGTTTAGGCTCATTACATTAAGATGAATCAAATAAAAAAAGGATCATAGATCCAATTACATTCACTCTTGATCTTTCAAGATCAATTTGACCTTCATGATTCTAAATGACTCTCCTCTCATGCTTTTTCCAGGGTTCCCTGCACCACATATACACACAAATGCCTTTGACCATGCTATAGGCACTATCCTCGGGAAGAAAGATGGACCAGTGGAGCATGCCATCTACATTATAAGCAAGAATTTACAGGGCACAGAGTTGAACTACACAGTCACTAAAAAGGAACTTCTGGTTGTGATTTATGCACTGAACAAGTTTTGCCACTACATAACTAGTTACCCACTATTTGTGCATACTGATCATGTAGCCATCAAGTATTTATTAAACAAGCCCGCTATTATAGGCAGGCTTGCTAGATGGCTCTTGTTGCTACAAGAGTTTGACATCACGATAGTGGATAAACTAGGCAAAACAAATGTAGTGGTTGATTTCCTAATCCAGATTATAGAATGATGATGACCCACATGTCATCGATGATAGTTTTCCAGATGACCACCTATTTTCTATTTCCACTCATACACCCTAGTATGCTAAAATCACCAATTATCTGGTTACTCAAAAGGTACCACCACATTATTTTCCAAGGAAAAGAGGCTATTAATCGAGAAGACTTTCAATTTTTCTTAGCTGGCCGACTGTCTCTTCTACACTAGACCCGATCAGAACCTAAGAAGGTGTATTCATTAGGATGAGACATATGATATCCTTCATGCCTGCCATGATGAACCCTATGGTGGCCATTTTGCAGCCAAACGTACAACCATGAAGATACTCAATACTAGCTATTACTGGCCCACTCTTTATAAAGATGCAGCCAATTACACTCGTAAGTGTGATAGATGTCAGTGGATGGGATGACCTACTAAATTAGATGAAATACCTCTATTTCCTCAGGTAATAGTCACACCATTTGATAAATGGGGAATAGATTTTGTGAGACCAATTCACCCCCATCAAATGACAACTCTTACATTTTGGTTTGTACTGACTATGTCACTAAATGGCTGGAAGTGCGGACTATGAAGCATGTAAGGGATAACATGGTTGCACAGTTTTTATATGAGGAAATATTTACCAGGCATGGTGTTCTACATGAATTGGTCACAGATCGTGGAGCTCAGTTCACTTCTACTCTACTCACTACCCTTATGGAGGAATACAACATTTTCCATAGGAAGTCTAGTCCATATCATCCCCAGGTGAATGGTCAGGTCGAGATCATCAATAGGGAGATTGAGGCCATCCTGACTAAGACAGTTCAGTTGCAAAAAATAGACTAGAGTAGAAGATTACAGGAATCTGTGTGAGCCTACCACACCACATGGAAAATCCCTATAGGATTTACACCTTTTGAGTTACTGTATGGAAAGACTATTGTAATGCCCATCAAATTTAAGCATAAAACTTTATGCACAACATTACAACTCAACTTAAATCTTCCTATAGCTCAGCAAGAAAGGCTCCCGCAACTTAACTATCTGGATGAGATCTGGAAGGCAGCTTTACATAACACAGAGTTGTTTAGCTTCAATGAAAGAAATGGCATGACTCACATATACGAAATAAATGGTTTGTGTACTACCCCTCTCACCCTAATACAAGTTTTATGCTTTTTGAATTAAGTAAGATCTTTAGATGTTTCCTTGTATCTTAATACTTGTTTTCCTATAAGTTTTTTATAATAATTTCATCAACTTGTACCTGAGAATTATCAGACATATTGTCTGAAGGTATCATTTGTGTATGTGTTTGTCCCCATGTATGTATAAAGAACCTTCAATACCTTTCTAAACACAATTAGGATGCTATGTGATATGTGCTTCTATTAAAGTACATTCAATGAATCTTGTATGTCACTTAATGATTTTAGGACATTTATTATGATTATGATGAGTTATTATTAGTATCAATTATTGACTAACCCAATGCTCAAGATTATAACCCTCATGTTACATTCTTTGTGTGTGTGTGTGTGTACATGATGTGTCTTCATGATTCGGGACAAAGTTGTAGTTACTCACATGGATGAGGTCCACACGATATATTGATCCCAATCATCTATCTGTAATGTCTTCTTTAATATGTATATCAATGCACATGTAGTTCTTCTCGGTGATGTCGGCTTGCAGGTACTGGGCATCGACTTCACTTGGCTTCATAGGTTTGAGCGTGCCCCAAAATCCTTGATCATTGTTGTTGTTAGGTAGACAGTACCTGGTCCCGCAAGACTAACCCTAGCCCTGATCCCTGCTCCCGGGTTGGGTCTTTTTGCATTTGTCCTTTGATTATGGATTGATGTCTGATTTTGGTTGCTTGGGTTTTATTCATTGTAGATATTCATTATAGTCCCTAGGACTAGGTGAATATTATTTTGTGGTTGGACTATCGGTTAGTAATAATTTGATGGTATTATGAAATTAAATGCATGGTAATAAGCTTGTCAAGTGTATTCATTAATGTATGTTTTATAATAATATTTGCATGGATATATATACACATAGGCATATGGGTGAACACATATGCATATGTCTATATATATGTTTATATTAATACGTTTATATAAATGTTTTAATGTGAGTGTTTATGTATTTATTTATTAAATTGCCTTGTAATTATCAAGGAGGGATTAACTATTGTGTGTAATTAAAAAACCACTTCATCCTTGGATAAAATAAAAGTAAATTACTAATTATTCCTTAAGAGAGAAAAGTAACTAATCTTTATCTAAATTGAAAGTAAGAATAAAATAATAGTAAATAAACTAAAAGCATTCTCGGGAAACAATCTACCTAATAAAATTATCTTAGAACTATTAAAACTAATAACCAGAAGATGGTTGTGGATGGTTGCATCGGTTGAAACTTCCCATGCAACCAATCCTACAACATATATATGAAAGGAAGGCTTGTGTAGATGGGTGTGCGGGCTGGGAATGATTTCTGAAGGAAACATTATAGTATTTTGATAAGAAAGTATTTTTGGATCCATAGAATTTCCAGAGTAGGCTTGTGACTGCCTGTAGAAGGATCTAGAGAAGTATTGAAGGAGGATTGGAGGTTTTGGAATTCTTCTCCAACGGTATCTCCACAGGACCCCAGGTAGGATCTATCCTGGAGGATGATCCTCTTTATATGATTGCTTGATCTTGTGGAATGTATTATGTTTATCTATTTACTTTACCACTTGAGTTGCAATGTAAGGATTTACAATGATAATGTATTTTGTCTCCATTAGTAAAAGTATAGCCTTAGGATGAATATATTTATATGAGATATTAGGTATTATTTGCTTACACTATCATTTATTCTATTTATTTTATCCTCCTTTATGATTATGATAGATTTTGATTCTTCTGAGTATCCTTGTAGCATTTCCTTGTGCTTTGATTATGCTTGTAAATACTCTCAGATTCTAGAGAACTCCATTCTTCCTCTTTGTCTTCATGCTGGTCCGTGTGCCTATTTTTCTCTCCGACTATGTATCTAGGATTACCTTGTAGAGAAGAATGGTTTGAGGGATGTTTTGGAAGGAAGAAAGGGAGATCTGAAATGGGTCTTTCATTGATTTCACTTCCCATACCTCCATCTCTCCCAGTTCTTCCTGGAAACCAACTCTGCAAGCCATTTTCTTAGATAAACACAGATTTTCACCACTTGTGAGGTTCTGGGAACCACCTGTGTAGGATGCGTGACCACCTATGTAGGATGAAGCACCACCTATGTAGATTAGGTTACCACATGCACAGCTTAGGCTACCACCTACGTAGCTTGGGCTACCACCTGCACAAGACTTCTCTAGATTGGTTTTTAGGGTTTCCAGAAGAGCTTAGGGTGTCGTGTTGACCCAGGGTTGACCCTAGGGGGTGTGTAAAATTATAGGACACTTTCTTGTCATATGGTATTATGTTTAGGAAATTTTGGAACCCTCTCAAGAGTTTGGATAATTTTGGGAATCCAGATTAGGGCTTAGGGTGGTCTCCATTCAATTTTAGCCTTAGGACGAAACATAAAATGTAACATTTAAGTATAAGCTACATAATCTTAATTTATTATACTTTAAGTTACATTTTATGTAATTCCTTCCAGGATGTTTGAGAGTGGTTTCAGCCTCATAGGAGTTCAAATAAAGATTCTAGATTTTGAAGGTTTTAGGAAATTTCAGACTTAGCCAAATTTCAGGAATCAACATGTTTTCTGTAATGTGATATTGATATGATGTTTTGTGGTTTGCGTTGGTATCAAAAGGAACTGGTTATATGGTTTTGTATAATACTTGATGATTGGTGCATTTTGATGTCTTTTTATGTGTTATCTATCTTCTTGTATGCTGGATTAGGGTTTAGGAATGTCCGGTGGATTAGGGACAATCAATGATCTCCTAAACCCAATCCAATGATGTTAATATGTTATGATTTGTGTTGGGTTGAAGTAATTGATGTAATTATGTGTTTTAAATCCCTTGTGATGCATTTGATGCAATGTGGATGTGTTTTATCTATCTGTTTACTCGATTGCAGTTTAGGGTTGTCCAAAGGATTCAGGACAACTAGTGCTTTCCTAAACTCAACTATTTGATGTTGTGAAAATGTTATGTCTTCCTATGGATTATTATGTGGGTCTGTTATGCCCTTTTGATGTTTTCTAAAGGTAGGGAACCTAAGAAAACTAGGTGAGTGGCTCACAGTGGGGGTCGGGGCCCTAAGTGGCTAGTACTAGGACAACCCACTATGGAGTTATTTAATCCACTGATAACAATAATAATTTATGGGAAGGGAACTACACATTAACTAAGATAAGCCTCGGCCATGCCAGTAGTGCTAGTAAAGGCTACAACTGGGAGTGGGAGAAGGTGCTATTGCGATAGCACAATCGGACAGTCTCATCCCTATGAGAGATATTTGGTTTTGCATGTGCCTACTTGGGGGCCGGGGCCTAGAGTGGTTGACCAGGGAAACCCAAGGGGTGAGGGCTATGTGATGAAACTCACCTAGTGTGTTTCTTAGAGTTCCTACCAATGTGCTTTATTTCTTTGTGATCTTCTCATGTTTTCAGTTGTGTGATGTTTTGGGAAGGGCTATCATTACCTTAGGAGTATCCTAGTTGTTACCTTCTTGTGTAGACCTTGGTCTCTATCTCCTAGCACGGGGGAGTGGAATCTTTTTGGATCCACTTGGTTGGGTAGTTAATCTTTATTATATCGAGGTACTGTTCATGGTGAGATGGATGTTCTTGGCTCCTGTTCCTTCTAGATTTCCAATTTTGAAGAATTCTTAGTGTATGTTTAAAGATGTGCTTATGCATGTGCATTATTGTAAAAGAAATTTCTTGTAAATCATTGGATCTTATGATATGATGTATATCAATGTAATTAAAATCAATGTATAAGGGAATGGGTAGATCTAGGGAAAAGGAAAGGGAAAATGTTATATGTTATCAACATGAAAAGATAATTGTTAGGGTGTTTATTCACCTATCTTTTATTACTTTTGGTATTATAAATGATCTTAGACTTAATATGAAATAATGTATTTATGAATGAATGTGCTATCTCTTGATGTATGGTTATGGAAAACTATTATGAGTTAACGAATCTATGAATAAATAGCTATAGAATTTAATATTGGATTATGGTTACTATGTTTCACAAATGCGTATGAAATAATCAAGTATATAGGGCATTGCATATCCATCAAATGTTTATCTTTCATCTGAATCCTTAATGAATAGTATAAATAATGACATAAGTTTAGTAAAGGATAACCTACATGGACGCATAATAAACTCTTTTGAGTGTTGCATAATAACTCATAATTACCGCGAAGCCAATGGCGTTGCTGACTGGGCGACAAATCACGCATGCAAAAGTGATGAGGTGGATCAGTGGAATGATGGAAACAAGATGCCAATTGAAGTTAAGTTAATGCTCGAGGACGAGCACCGGAGGAGTCGTCAGAAAGTCATCATCAATGGAAAGTTATTTTAATACCAATTATACTCAGTTGATGTGTCATAATGGCCTCCAAAGGTGGCAGTATAAGGTAATGATTTTAAGTTGGAGATGGCACGCTTTATGGGTCTTTTTTCGTTATCGAAAAGCTCATTTTGGCATTACCTGTAGTGTCAAGAACAAAATATACATAAATTACAGAGAAAAGATGGGAGGTAACAAGAAGCGTATTGAACCAGTTATCTGTAGTAAGTGGAAAAAGAATGAGGAGGTGTGGAAGATTGTGAAAGAGGGAGGCCTTGCTGTTTATCTGGAGCGTCTGCATGGGGGAAATCCTAATATAACTAGGATTTTTGAGAAAACTTGGAAGGAGGGCAAGATTTTAGTTGATGATGAGTATATGGAAGTTATGGAGGATGTTGTTGCTGAAGCCACGGGAATGGGGACAGAGGGTATTAAGTTCTACCGTGACAGGTTGATCTCTGACAAAGCCTGGGAGACATTTTCGGTTAATGAGAAAGAGAGGAACAGATTGGTGAAGATCGACACATCCTACCATAACCCTAAGCACATTTCCAGACCTTGGAGGTATGTTCTGTATATCCTCATTAGCTATATAACGCTGGATGGTAGGTT
>MU225573.1:242395-261725 GCA_018584345.1 Thuja plicata | reverse complement strand
GTAATTAGATCATAATGATTTAATTAATAACCCGATAGACTATTACTCTAACACCCCCCCTTAAGATAAGCTTAGGGAGAAGCAAAACCTAGGAAACTAGTGCAGAAAGCAGGAAAGATGGGTCCCGACAACAAGGCCTGATCAGGTACCCAAGTACAAGAAAATAAAATAGATGAAGGAAACTAAGCTTTCAATCTAGGGAAAGAATGTCCCAGAGAAAGGAACAAGAATGAGCAAGAAGCATCTCCGAAGCATGAAGCTGAAAACTCTGTCAGAAGAGACTGCTGGAACCCCCACTGAAGTGCATGACCAGGTAGAGAAGATAATGTCTGAAGAGCTGATCAATCAAACCAGGAAGCAATAGAACCAATAGGTGAACCCCCCCATAATGCTGAATAGGGAGAGGTGACAGGAACACTGAAATGCAATGCCAGAAAACATCTGCAGAAAGTAGAATCAGGAACACCAACAGTGCAACAAAAGTATAAACATAGGATAAAGGGCGGTGTCACCGACACACAGTATGGGTTAATGTCGTGGAAGGTACGCTCACTTGATAAAGGTGGATGTGCCTAAAATAGCATAATCATCATAACCCCCCATGGCACTTTATAACAGAGTGCGAGCACAAAAACCATACAAGGTGTATAAGATCCCAGAAATGCAGAAGTAGGCACTTTATCTCAGTGCATTTATAGAACAAAGATGAAACAAAAGAAGCATACAACAAGCTCAGAAGTCAGAAAGAAGAGTGAGCTAGAATATCAGAAGAAGAGATCCCAGGACCTGTAGACCCAAGCAATCCACCAGAGTGCATAAACTACCAAACTCAGAGGAGAGAAAACCTAGAGAAGAATCTAGAAAAAATACCCCTACAACTGAATAGTTCACTGAACCAGCTTTCCGACGATATCTGGTTTGCCAAAAAAGGAGTCTGGATGAGCCAGATATGACTCCCAGAAGGCAAAAACAAATATTGGACTTCAATAGAAAAAAATGCTATCAAAATGGTAGAACCCAAAACCCTAACTATCATCATCGGAAAGTGCTCAAAAAGAGATTTCCGACGGTATATGAAAGTCAAAAAAAGACCCCCGGATGCTCAAGATAGAGCGAAAACAGTCTCGGGGGGTCAAAAGTGCTCTAAAAACCTAGTTTTAAGCCCCAGGGGCTAAAAAAAAGGGCCCCCGGGCGCATGGCGCGCTCAGGGGGCTGGGCCGAAGCCCCTGGTCCCTCATAGGACCGGCCACTTAGCAGTAGAGCCCGCGGGGGCTACCAAAAATGCCGCTCGGGCGGGTGCCGGGCGGAGCGGCGAGCCGGTGGCGGGGACTGTGAACAGCGCTGGGAGCAGCGGGCAGAAACCGGCGGGGGCTGCTAAGAGGCCGCGGAGCGGCGCTGTGGGTGCTAGCGGTGGGTTTGCAGGGGCAACAGGGCCGCAGAGCAGGGCGTTGGGGCCGCGGAGCAGCTGAGCGGGCCGCAGGGGCGGCGGAGCGTGGCAGAGGCGGGCGCCGGGCTGCTAAGGCGGTGGAAACGTCGGCGGAGGCCGGGCCGCAGGGGAGCGGCAGCGGCGGATCGGCTGCGCCATTGAAAAAGTATGGGCAGCGTTAAAAAAAATATGTAAAATGATGTTTTTTGAATTTTTTTTTTGAATTTTTCTCGGTTTCCGTGCCCGTACGGCACTGGAAACCAAAATTTTTTTTGCCTCAGAGTCCAGTAGTCCAAAATGGATAAATTTTATGTTGTTTCTGGGGTTTTGGGGTGCTCTGAGCTCAATGGCAATGTCCGTTTGAGCCCAAAGTGACCATAACCAAAGCCTGCCCCTGAAACACCACAAAAAATACTGAAAAACCTCTGAAACCCTCTGTGTCTGGAACGCTTCAACAAAACACGAACAGTGAGCAGCAAGCGAGCTTTGATACCATGTAAGATTTGAGGAAAATAAATCCACCCAAGAACACCTGCTTGCATGACTTCCACAGAGAAGAAGCAAAGACAGAAGAAGAGAGAAGAAGCTATGGAGGCCAAAAAGCCAGAGACATCGTATGCAACAGAAAATAATATATTAACAATATGTTTCTATCAATTACAATGTGATGTAAAAACTCTGTAAAGAAAACTAAGAGGTGAATCCTTATAAAAGGAATCATGAAACCCTAAAAGGGAAAACCTAAGGTTAGCTTAAGCAACTAGAGTGAATACGTGAGTTAGTAATTAGATCATAATGATTTAATTAATAACCCGATAGACTATTACTCTAACAATGAGCACACATCCAAACCATCTTGAACAACATCTATTCAACAAAAGGAGGTTCTTTCTTCAGTGTTTGTGAGATTTGCATTTGCTTGGTCTTTGTTTTTGGCTTCCTTTTTAGTCTAATCTTATATGTTTTAGTTTATTAGTTTGGTGAATGTTCAGCTTGCTTTATATTCCTTAACAAACTAGTTTTTATTGCATACACTAATATAAAATAAACTAAACTAACAACAAAACAAGTATGACCACGTAGTGGAAATGATAGAAATAAAAGAGATAATAGGAGAAAGATATTCTCATGATAATGGGAATTGAAGAGTCCCTAAGGATGCTCAATTTATTCCTCCTAAAAAATTACACACACAAAAACAAGGAAAAGTGTTGGGGTTGTTTGGAGATTTTCCTCAATCAAGTCCCTATTTTGGGGCTTCCACCTCCACAACAACCAAGTAGATCAGATAATTGGTGATAGATAACCGAATGATAATAAAGATAACAAGATTATAGGACTATGATAAGAATGCTATGATATGCTTGACAAAAATATGAAATGAGATATGGTGAGAGACACCCCTTCAAAGATACAAAACCAAAGCTCAATGGACTAAAGGCATGGTGATGAAGGTGATGAAGTTGGTATCTTGTGAAGGCCCAAAATATTGTATGCAAGTTGTCCCAATACAATTACAAACTCAAAAGAGTGGAATCCCACTATAGAAGGAAGAAACTATGCTAAGAGAAGCTCAAAGTATATGGTCCAAGAGAGACAAAAATGAAGTTCAAAAATCAAGTTTTAAGATAGTACACAAATTCTCGACATTGGTTGGTGGTGGTAAGAGGAATTACACTACAAGGGTGGAAGTTGTAACGTCTCAAGGACTCACTATGTGTCTTCATATTTACAAGACGATAATTTTTCCCGTGGACATCTTAGTAGCGAGCACATGTCATATGTCAGGCAGAAAAGGACAAGGGACATGGAGGGATGTGGAGGCTTACATAGAATTTTGTTTCTTGGCTAAGGTAGGAGTTTCACATAATGGTAAATTACACTAGATGCAATTTTATGATACTACATTTCGCCCCACTTTAACAAGCATATCATAACTGAAGATGTGAGATAAAGTACATAAAAGTTACCTGATTTACCTAAGGGTCTTTCATCTACATGAGGTTATCCGCAAGGGAAAGCCCTAAATTATCATGAGATTGCATCCAACATGCAAACTATAGACAATCATACTATATGTTTAAGAGAGAGAATGTTAAGAGATAGAGATAGATCATTGATAGCACGTTAGTATGGGTATCAAGTTGTGTTATGTTAGATAGCCATATGATAGGCCAATTTTGAGTGCACTGATGCGAGTAGAAAAAGATAAATAGTCGCATGATAGGGAAGCTTTAGACATACAATAATCCAAGTAGAAAAAAACTAGATATTCATATGATAGGACAACTTTGATCACACTGGTATGAATAGTACATGATAGATAGTTGTACAATAGGGTGAGAGATTATGACAATGTTGGTACAGGTAGAAGTGTTGGATAACTACACAATAGGGTGAAAGATATGTTGATACAAGTAGCAAAGCTAGATAGTTTCAGGATAGGGTGAAAAGATCTAATAGATAAGTAGATTGGCCCCCATAAATGTAGACAAATAGACCAAAAACTTTAATTTTTTAGAAAAACTTTGATGTAGAGACAATTAGATAATAATATATAGCAACCCCTCCTGAGAATGGATCATGTTGCTCAGAGGGGAAAATGAGACATTTTGAGGAGATAAAAAGACATTGTGGCATGTCGACATACAATATGTTTCTATAGAATGTCACCCCACAAGAGGTGACATATGATATCCACAATATCTAGACAAAGATAGGGGGGTCTAATTATTCAATGTCTAAACTCATAAGAGTGAGAAGGATATATGATATAAAATTGCTTATGGATATTTTATTAGGTCCAACATGTTTCAAATTTGAAGAAGAGCACGTGAAGACAAAGAGAAATAAAAATTTGGGTCACTATGGAAGGGAAGCCTAAATGCCCCCAACACTTGCATCATCTCAAAATGTCAAAAATCAATAGACAACAAATAGAAGAATTTTATGACAAATAGAAGAAGTTACAAGACAAATAAACTTCTATTTCTAGGTGCCAAAAAAGTACAAAGTTCCTCTAAAGGGGAACAAAATTAACAAACAAGAATAGGGGAACATAGATAAACATGCTCTAATCTCCATATTTAGAAGCGAGTACTACCCCACAGATCATCATCCTCCCTATCTTGAGCATATGAGTAGGGAGGTTGGGACTATAGTAGTATGACTGCTGTGACAAACCCAAGCACTCCATTCACAACAAAAGATAAGGATGAAGTCACTTCGACGACCTCATTTAATAGCTCAACCAAGGTGAGTGTGAGGGATGTTATAAAGATCATCGTCAATGTCAAAATATCCTCAACAAATTCAAACATACATGCCTCATAGGATGAAAGTGTCTCAACCTAAGGTAATGATGAAAAAGGAACCCCTCTGACCTCTACAAAAGGAGTGGTGTAAAACTTGGGAGAAGCCAGAGTTTTCTCTACTATAAGAATAGAAACCAAAAGAGGATCTGCCAAAGAAAACTTGCAGAAAAAAAACTTAGGCATGAGGCCCTACTCGAATTTTCTTTCAAAGGATGGAGGAGAGACCCTATAATCCATTGTAGCTAGCCTTAGAACCCCAAGAAATTTGGGATGGAAATCAAGTGATGATGCAAGCTAAGTGGACATAATTGCATTGGGGCAACATGTTCACGGGTGTAGGGAAAGGTTGGATATTAGGAAAGGATGTGATCAATAGGGGCTACTATTAAGGGGAAATGAAAACCTAGACACACTTAGCACAAGGCCTGATAGTCTACTAGAGTAGAAAGAAGTGATAGAGAAGATGTGGTCAGATGAGGGACTGGTGTAGAAAGAATGAAAATAGGAGCTAGGACAAGAGCAATCGACAATGGAACCAAAGAGTCACTCTCTGCCTTTGTGAAGGCCTCACAATCTAGGCCCTAGCCTACCAATGACACTTATACTCATGTACAATATGGTTTTGACATAGGTTTAGACCAAGATGAGATCTCTATAGAGACTTAGTGGTATCCTACTCCATGGGTGGGGTCATCGATGTTGTGACCAACAAAGAAGAAGGCCCCACCAATACAGTAGGAGGCGACACTTAAGAAGAAACTATAGGCTTAGCCATGGGTTCCCTTCCCATTTTTCCCTTTCTATTAGCATGAGGAATATAGGGTTCCCTTGAAGGCCAAGGGATAGTTGCTAAAGGAGAGAGAAAAGTCATCTGTAACATCTTACCCTTACCATAAATGCTAGGGCAAGGAATGTCTGCAAGGATGGGGATTTAAAAGGGAGGGCGCACCTTGGACTTGGGAAGTTATGGGAACCTTTCCTTTTTATGTGCTAAGTGTAAATGCGTGAATATAAGACACCACTAGAGAGTGCAAAGTCCATAGTGGGCACAAAGGCTTTGCTGAGGAACATGCTTGTCTTGTGCCCCTAGTGAAAAAAGGGACAAAAAATGAAGCATGTTGAGATGCAAGAGAGGGTTGGAAGGAAGGGTCAAACTATAGAGGGGTGTAGGCACTAAAAAATTGAAAGACAATTCCCACCTTTTTATTTTTTATAGGAAAGAAATAAAACATCCTTCCAAGGATGCATGGTTCCTACCAGAGTAGGCCAAAAATTGTCTAACAAGAAGTCCCCACACGATAATAGGGGCCAATAAATAGTATACTAGATTGTGTTCATGGTACCCTCATGAGATAAATTGGGACATTTATGCATGATAGGAGGGATGACTCCCATGGAGACTAGATAGGGAATGGCCAGCTTGACTCAAAAGAGGTTTGATTCTAGAATGATAATGAAAGTTGTAAAGACCACCTTGGGTCCCACCTTGAATGTCAAGGTAGTTGACCCCAAAGGGGGAAGTGATAGTTTATCATGCATTCTTATGGTATTTGAGCACTCGTCATACCATGCATAATGTAACTTGTTGACAAAGACAACTTCCTTTGTAATAACATCTACCCAACATACAAGGTCAAGCATCATGCCTCTAATTGTGATCTCATTACCTAGTGTTGGGATATAGAAAGGGGAAGGATCTCCTCTATAGGGGGAAGCGAGAGGGGTGAATATTATATTCATGGAACATGCCCTTCGATTAGGTAGCGATATGGGAGTAATTTTCACTATCTTGATGAAAGGACTATCACTCAAAAGGAAGGATGATGTATAGGACCCAAGTTCACATCGAGTTCACCAAAATGTGGAGAAGGGAATTCGCTACCCTCGATATTGATGAAACCCCAAGGAATGAATTGACCCTTGCACCACCTCACTTATACTAACAATTTGGTGAGCTAGGGTGATGAAGATAATTAGATGATAAAGATGTGTTTTAAGGTTTAAAATTAAACGCTATGTGAAATGCAAGAACTAAATTAACCAAAAAAAACTAACATGTAAAAATATTCTGACTATTGGAAACAAAAGAGAACTATCAAGATTAACTGCCAAGCTCAATAAGCTTATTACCTCAAACACTTGTGTGAGTTGAGGATGACAACACAAATGTAGGATGTTTATGAAATGTAATTTAATCCTATACCAAAAGCATATAGAGAACAAGAAAAAAAGTCGAGACGGTAACTAAACTAACAGAAAATAAACTAAACTAATAATAGAAAGAAAAAAAAGTATGGATATGTAGTGAAAATGACAAAAATGATAGGATAATGGGAGAAATATATTCTCATGAAAATGAGAATCAAAGAGTCCCTCAATTTTCCACACTTCTTCCTCTTCAAAAACCCGCACACACAAAAACAAGGAAAAGTGATGGGGTTTTTTGGAGACTTACCTCAATCAAGTTCTTACTTTGGTGCTTCCACCTCCATAGTAGCCAGATAGACAAGACAATCAGTGATATATAACTAAAAGATAATAGATAAATAATAATAAAGATAATTGTACCATTGTAAATTGTAAGCACCTCATTGGTGTGTACAATTTCATGATTGTTTAGCACCTATCTTAGTGTGCTCATGTATTATTTCTCCAATCCAATAATTTATTTGATCATGTAGGCCCTATATTATAATTTGTGGCCTTTATATTCAATGCCAACCTACAAATAAGTTATAGTTTTTAATTCTATGTTCCCCTAATTATCTAGGGCCTATGGTCCAAATTTGAGCCCTGATTTCCTGGTTTACAATGGCCTGGGATTTCTATACTCTAGGTTTTGAGCTAATATTTAAATCATGGCCATGTCTTGGTAATTTAGTGGGGTATTTGGATTTTTGGTCGACTTTCTCAAGTTTTAACTCCAAAAATGTTGTGAGAGGTATATAAGTGGCCCATATCTCCTCATTTTGGCACCATGCATCTATTATCAACCACAAGCAAGCAATCAAGAAGGAAATTGATATTTCAGGATCTTTTTGGCATCCAAGCATTCTAAGGTATTTTAAAGGAAATCTTATAAATGGATCAAGCTTCTTTCCCTCGTTTAAGGCCAAGTAAATGAGTACACCATCAAGGAAGAAGATCTCTACACATTCAAGCACTCATTTAAGCATCACAGTCTCCAAGTCTTCAAGCCATTTATTAAAATCTTAATCAAGCATTGTGGCAAACTACAACATCTATTACACAAGGTTTTGTCTTTCATGATTTCCTTTTGGGTTTTTTGTGTTAAGTCAAAGCTATTGCATGAACATATTTGATCACATGCAAAGAAGCGTTTGCATTGCCAAAGTATGACATACTTAATTTTTCAGATCTATCCCCTGCTATATGACAACACACTTTCATTTATTTTATTTCATTTCAAGTTTGATTCCAAACAGGGTTTTGACTGAGGCAAACCCCTTGTTAGAACTATTTCAAAAAAATTCATGGTTTTGTGTCTTGCTCCTGTCTTTGCAATTGTTTTAAGTCTCTAGGCCTTAGGGTTTTGTCTTCATCACAAAAAAATTTGTCTTAAACCCTAAACCCTCATGACTCTTTTCCAATTTGAAGTTACTTTTTATGTAACTTAAGCATCTTAAAGGTTATGTGTCATGTTGGGTAGGGTCGTGACTTTTCTCTGAGTCATATTGTCCAGCGGGTGAACTTTAATTTTACATATTTGCCTAAGTCCCGACATGCTTTATACTTTTACTCTGCTAGGGGACCAAATATTCTTTTTTATCTGGCGACTTGGTGCGGGCAGTTACCTCTTAATCTTTGAATGGGATCAAATATGCTTTCAAGATTATGAGATTACGCGCAGGTTGTCGATCTTCTCAGAGATGTGTGGTTGGCGCTGAATCACTAGATAAAGTCATGGTCAGTGTTTTTAGTCAGCGATCTAGCGAGGATCGTCGATGCAGTTTTGATCTTGTGGCGTGCGTGTAGTCCCTAGATAAACTCAAGGGTTAAGAAAGTATTCAGTGACTTGGATTTTCCTTTATCTTCGAATCTCTAGATTTAACCATGGTCGAATCAAGTCAGGTGAAGTTTCATTCAGTGACTCAGAGACAAAAGGGAATTGACTGCTTGGGGTTAAAGGATAGTTAAGTGACAAAGTACCAAGTAAGGTTTGATTTGACGGCTATCACTTTCCCTTGATTGTGAAGATGAAGTAATTTATTCATCAAGGCATCATGATAGATAGCCACGTGGAAAGTGTCCGGAGCTTAAGACAACTTAAATTTCGATCAAATCGGAGGAAGATCTACGGTGGGCATAAAGTCTTAATCACGAGATGCAGTTGATTTACCCTTCGAGGCATTGTGTCTCGTCGATGTGTGGCAAGTTGTCAGATCTTGGGGCCCGTTAATGGTTGTGTAGATCCAAGTTGATCCTATGGTCAGCACTTTTCCTCAAAGATAAGATGCACGACAGATACTAATCAAGGCATCGCACCTGATCGCCACCTGTAAAATTGCTAGGGCTATGGACAGGTTAAAGATAGATTAGTTTGGATTTCATCCAACGGTCGACACATTTCCTTAAACCAAAGATGCACAGAAGATAACCTTTGAGGCATTGCGCCTAGCGGCCACGTGTCCTTCCCAATTAAGTGGGACCTGCAGTTTTGAGGCTGAGGGTAAACTAAAGGTCGGATAAGTTTGAAAGGATCTAACGGTGGGCATAAAGCCTTAAAGCAAAGGTGATCGTCAGATAGTGTTCGACACATTGCGCCTGTGTGACACATGGATAAGTGATGGGACCCGACCAAAAGTAAAGAAAGGTAATGGGTTATCAGTTTTGAAAAGATCTAAAAGTTAGTGCAAAGCCTTAAAGTAGAGATGCAAAGAGATTAACCTTCAAGGCATTGCGCCTAAGTGACATGTGTCATATATGAGATCATGGGTCGCAGGTTTTAAATTAAGGTAAAGGCGTTGTAAGTTGATTTCGATCTAACGGTGGGCATAAAGCCTTAAGGGATAAGTGCTCGATATCTAATGATAGATTCATCATGATGGTAAATTTGGAGAAAGTATTGATCTCATCCGTTAATGATAGCTTCGCACAGGGAGGTAGTTGTTGCAACTAATTTTCAATTGTTTAAATCATTTCTCAGGGTTTTCTCAGAGCGGTGGACCTTGTCATGTACTGCAGAGCAATAACTGTTAAATTTGATCTTGTGGGTTGCGTCTGTGTATCTAAGGATGATGTCTGGATAGGGATTGGGTAGCTCAGTGTTGCATTTATGAGAAGTGACAATTGGGGTTTCTGCTAAAGACTTGCAGATCTGTCAAACCCTAATTTTTGCTCTTGTCCTATCTTCCTTAAATGCAGACATTGTTTCCCATCATCCCTAGGGATTTGCGGTTTCTTGTCAGGCCATGATCAACATGGAGTATGGAGGAGGTTTTCGGCTTGGTGGGTAGGACTTTTTTTGGGGGATCAAAAAATTAAATCAGATCAAATATTTTCTTGATCTTTTGGAGAAAGATCAATCAGTTGTTTGGCTCAAGAAAAGGAGGTTGCAGTGCATCAGATAGACGAAGGACAGGTGTCAGATGGTCATCATCTTTAGGGTTCTCCTTCTTCTATATATCTCCTTCTTTTCTCTGTATTAAGGGTTCAGAAGTTTTGGATTCCAAGAGTTGGTTCCAAGCTTTAGTCCCAAGGGGATATAATAAACAGTATCATTTTGTATTTAGATAAAAATAGAATGTTCTTGCATCTTTTGCATATTATTGAAGTGGTATGTTTTAGATCAGATTAGAAAAAGTAAATGATTCATTATACTTAATGCAATTATTCCAGTTTCAAGTCTCTCCTTGGTGTCAATTTTGTGAGTTTTGGATTTTCTGATTCACTGCATAGGGTTACCTATGTATATGTTTTATTCCATAGTTTTTTATCTAGGATCAAATGAAACATACTTTGGATAGGGCATAGACTCATTCAAATTGTCTACAGAAGGATCTTGTAAGGAGTGGTTGGTCTGGATTGATTGTGTTTAGGCTTTGAGTCTTTAACAGTAGTTGGTTCAAGTTTTCTGTATTTGCATTTGAGATATGCCCAATGGATAAGGCACTAATCAAGGATTAGTAAATCCTATTGAGATACATGTTTGATGGGTTTTGGGCTATATTATGCAACTTTATACATCAAAACCATATCCAAGTTCCCTATTATTTGTGGTTGTTGGTTGTATGTCTCATATAGTAATGGAGAGTCAATGAATGCCTAGTTAGCATTTAGTACTTTCTTACTATTATATGTTGTTAAAATCCAGATGTTATGAAATGACAAAGAAGGAATATACTCACCTTGAAGGTAAATGAAAGATGCAAGTTCAGATATGGAAAATGACTATTGGACTGTTCCAGAAACTGAAACTATGTTGGATCTGAAATATGGAGGTTGGAATCTACTGACTGTGAAATTTTGGAGGTCCCAGGAGCATGTTGACTTCTCTGGTATAGGTTGACTTTGGGTATAGGTCGAGGTTGACCTATAATAGACAGACTGTGAACTAAAATCTCTAGTGTGAGACGGAACCTGTAACCCCAAATCTACATGTTTAGAGTCTGGAAATTTGAAAGTCTGTGAATCTGATCCTGCACACAAAGAAAAAGGAATTTGTTGGGGGAAGGGGCTTGCCTTGGTCAAGCCCCTATTTAGGAATTAACCTTAAAAATGAGATAAAGTATGTAAAACATGTAAAAGCAAAGACAAATGTTAGTATTCACCTTGCTTGCCAAATCTCCGTGAATGGATTCAACTCCACTATCCACAAAAATGTATGAATGCTTGTATGTAGAATGTAGAATGTAGAATGTAGAATATAGAATGTCTTCACAAATGCAATGGATCTACAATCACCAAATCATAGATCATGGATGTACATGTACTTGATATGCTTGAATGAAGATGAGTGTGTAATGCAAGTGCAAATGTATGTAGATCTCCTTCTTGATGGCCAACTCCACTATTTCCCAAAGAAAGAAGCTAGATCAATGGAAGGAAATGCATGCTTAAGGGGATAGATGAATGCCTTCAATGAATCTTTGCTTGGCTTGCATGAACTCCTTGAATGTGCCTTGAACTTAAAAACTTGCTTGCAAAAGTTGTAAATAGCTTGTACAATTTTGTCTCATGTATGCCTACATGTGTGTCCTCTCCAAATGAAAGGAAAAAACCTCATTTTATAGCAACTCAGAGTTCAAATTTGTGAAGGCCGCAAAAGGAGTGGGAAAAGGAAATACCTTTCATCAGGCCCAGGAGCCAATCAAAATTAATACCCCTGGATATAGATCAAGGTCGACCTATACCCCAAGGTGTAAAAACCAAGAAAAATATCCCAGATCCCGAGAGGTATTGAGGGCTTCAAGAGAAATGAGGTGGAAAATACGAGAAAAAATGAGAAATCAAGCACAAATGCATCCATGTTCTAGGAGATCACTAAAATGGGGCCTGATAGGTCCTTTGAGCTTCCAAATTAATGGCTGCTAACTTTTAGGACAGTACAATATGATAAAAAGAAACTTTATCTAGTCACTTAGAACATCAAAATCTAATTCTCCTTCAAAAATAAGAATGACTAATTTTACATGTACACTATATAGTATTTATAATGACTAAATTTAATTGTACCTTATAGAGTGTTTATCCTTCAAAAGGTTAGAATGTCTCAAGAGCATTACACATGGACTACAAGTAGAGTGAAGTGATCAATGATCCCAAAATATTTTTAATACATGGCTTTGTCATTTGTGGAAACATATTTGAAATTGGCATCTTTGGTCAAGTTGAAGGGTTAAAGTTTTGAGCCCAACTTTGTTGTCGTCGGGCATATGTGAGTGAGCATATATAGATCACATAGAATATTTCAAATGAAACTTCAACACCAATGAAATTCATTACGAACGTATGTTTGATACCATTCAAGTGATGAAAGCATTAATATCACTATAAATGATGAAAACTTTGACATCAGTGTAAAGTAATGATAGTTTTGATTCCACTAATTAGGGCACATGTGTCCTTAAAGAATGATACACTCAAGTGGATTTAGAAGTGTTAAGGATAAAAGCATATGAAAATCAAGTATGAATACCAAATCATAGTGACTAAACAACAAGAACATGATAGTAATGAGACATCATGTCAGAACTACAATCAGAAAGTAGAAAATCATGCAAATTTTTGTACAATATTTTGAGAAGCTCAATGAATGTTTACTTGTAGATCTCTCTTCATCAATGCATGGATTTTTTAAAGATAATCCATGTTACAATAAATATAGGAGTGAAAGGTGCAAGTATATCATGCCAATTAAAAGAAATGTAATTGTTTACCTTTTATTGATTTATATTCTTTTCTTTGCAATTTTGGAAACTTTATTGGTTAATGATGCAAAGTATGGTTAAATCTATCAAAGACTTGCAACATAGAATTAGAGAAGTTATAGCTTCACCCTATGATCATTGAGAATGATATGAAGATTGTGTTGAAGTCCATATATGACACAAACTATTATCTTTATACTACAATATGTTCAATTGAGGTGTCAAAATCCTCTTGAATGAATCTAAAGGCATTTAAATCAGAACACAAAACAAAAATATTAACACACTCTATAATTAATGAATTATGTTTACTAATAAATGTGTGATGTCTAGGTTGTGAGGTGAAACAAAACCCTCTAGCTATATCCCAATTTGCTTCATTCTCAACACCACAATTATGCTACAAAAAGTTAACCATATTTGTTTATACTTCTCTAACAAAAAAATGCTATCAAAGTACAATATCTCTGAAGACATTTCCAAACAAAAAGTTAGGGATTGCAAGATATTAAAGATGAGGATTTTCCTCATGATAATGTTGAACATTACCTTGATAAACTTGATATTTACTTTCAAGAGGAATTGTTAGGCCTTCTTGTGCCATTGCTCTTTTCTCCACGTAGTGTAGCATCATGTGAGGCTTGTATATGTGGACATGTCATCAAATGATAACATAAACCACTTCAAGGGTATGCGTAAATAATGCACCACCACTATACTTCCCATTATCTTTTACGCAAAATAAAGTTTATCGAGTGATTCATAAATAGCCAACGAAAGATCAAGTTTTGCTAGGTGCAATGATCTGAAGTCCTAAAGGTATAAGGTTGGGATTATGAACTAAGGCAATTTCAGTGTAATATAGCCTCCTTAAACTTTGGCTCTTAATTGAAAAAGGTCAATAAATTGTACCCCTAATACTACAATATGGTGAAATGATTGCAAAATGTTGCTCTTCCATAACCAATGAAAAAAAAAATAAGAGAAAAAAAAAGTGTGCTATAAGCCCAAGAGACATTAAACATCATGAAACTTCAACATGACAACATACCCTTCAAGCCCCGTGATTATCAAGAGCCATTTGACAAATTTAACATTCGACTAGTTGACATATTTTCTTCTCTAACTCTCCATCCTGTTGATGAATCATAAAGTATGATTTGAACAGAAAAAAGAACACAGTCAAAAGCAAAAACTCAAATCACATAAACATGAACTGTAGAAACCTTATGTCTATAATTTAGACTTTGTTATTGCTTACCACATGAGCTTGTCAACTTGAATGTATTTATTATTATATTATATTTTTTATTATTTAATTATATAAAACCATGGGTTCATTGTCAAAGTTTTTATATTAACCACAATTAGCTATAGTCACCTTCATATGCGGTACTTCTATACTTCAATAAATTCAGACAACATTCTTGTATTCTCTTTTTTTTTTTTTAATAAATATATGCATATATTTTTAATTTAATTGAAACTAACGCACATATTCATTAAAGAAAAAACACAATGTCAAAATAAATAAAAATAACATGAAGCCCAAATTGCAACTCAAAACATCTTGCATAAAAAAAAATCACATCAAATCACATAGGTTACCAATTACCTACGAAACATATTTGCAGGGAACAAAGTATTCCAAAAATTTATATTACCATATAAGAAGGAATGTTTTTAATCCAATATATGTTTCAGCTTTCCTTTTTCCCTACTTCTGCCCTCAAATAGCCAGGTTTCATCTTAAGAACTATTGGGCTTTGCCATATTACAATTACTCTTACTATTTTCTTTCAGAATGTCTTCTGACTGCAAGACTATTTGCAGTCAAATAATTTTCAGTAATTAAAATACATGTCATGTATATTTCATGTACATTTTTATGTCAATTGCCATGGCACAACTGCATCCTTTTACTCATCTATAAAATATATGGAACAAAGGAATACATTAGGCATTCTGCTATAAACACTAAATTCCCCCTGGCTTGTACAAAAATGTTTTAATTTAGTGACAAGTAATTAATGGTTCCAAAGCATACACCACCGAATTCAGGTTTAGGGAAGAGGTCCCCCTATCCAAATTTACATCTCTTGGTGATTATATTTAAATCAGATATAGCTGTACCCTCTTTCATATACTCTGATACCCTGTTTCAAAATAGCTTTCTTGTCGATAACAATTATCTCAAGTGACACGACCCTGAAAACTCTGCCACAACTTTTCTTCATCAATCAAAGTAATCATCATCATAATCATCTCTCCTGGTTAAGTTTCTGATTACATTTCCAACAAATAAGAGCACAAGTAGAAGTCCAAAAAAATCGAAGCCTCCCCCAACACCAATGGCAACACTTGGTCCAGGAGCGAAAAATGAGAATGGAGACCATCCCCAACCACCAAAGAAGGGTGTGCCAAATCCATATCCTCCAAAAAGAGGGGGAGCTACAGGGGGGTTAATGAATACATTTGCCCTGTATGAACAAACAATGTTAGAAGATGAAAGACAAAATTGCATGATAAAAATGATCATTGTTTCCCTTACATATGCAGAGCTTCAAGTCTAATGCAATTAGAAGAAAAAAGAGTACACAAGTCTAATGCAATTAGAAGAAAAAAGAGTACACAGAGAAAATCAAACAGGTCTGCAAAAAATATTTCAAGAGAGAATTTTTTGCCAATTAATATTTTCACAAATAAAAAAGATTTTATTTTACCAATTACCAAACTTTCCAAAAAGTGTACATGTCTTGTTATCTCATGAAATTTACATAATGTTATTAGATTTGAAAATGCCCACATGTATTAACAGTAAAACTTATGTTTTTCTTCTTATGTAGCTTATTAATTCACCTGTGTTTCTCCATGCTTAAGGGATGGAACGGACGGTTTTGGTGACTGATTTTTTTTTTAATAATAAACAATATAAATAAACTAATACTTGAATTTATATTAACTTGAAAAATTTAAAGTACATAAACTTCAACAAACTAAACAAAGCTGAAATTTTAAAAAGTTTGGAGTTTAGGTTTGAATTGATTTCAAGGATGACAATAAATTTATGGTTTTAAGGTTTATTTGATTTTAAAATACTAATTTTTTTCATGACTTTTCTATGGTAGAAAGCCATAGGGAAAGAACCTCGAGACCCAGAACTTTTCTAGGGACCCTAGAGCTTTCACCTTAAAAATAGAATCCAAAAGAAGGAGATGGGGTGGAACAGGGGATAATGGGGTGTAGATTTCATGCACCCTTTAATAAATAATCTTTAAAGACAATAGATTAATCAAACAGAAACTAAGACAAGTATAAATATTAAATATCTATATCATGGGGCATAGAACTGCAAGCAGTTCAGTTTGGCAAACAACCTATTTAACTTACTTGATTCAACCTTAGATATACGTCAGATGCTGTCTCTACCATAAGTACTACCTGTAGTATTCCAATCTTATTACATCTTTAATTCTTATCTTGACAAACTTCTAAGATAAGACAAGATGCACATGGGATAGCTACTTTTCCATTCACGATAATCAACGATAATCAACGATGACCTGTAGTTGAACTGAATTGAAATCCTCTGCTACACGTAAAGTTTGTGGCATGCTGGAATCATTTATTCATTGTAATTGCAGTTCACAATTTTCATGGTTCCTCTCTTTAGACTCGAGTTTATTTAATATGCCACTCTCAGTCCCAATGGCGTCCTTCTGTTCACTATGGACTAGTGCATATGTAATCCTTGTGTAGGAAGACTGGCAAAGCTAGAATGACCCTCTAATTTGATCATGTGGCTGAAAAGCAAAGCTATAAATCTTGAACTTACTAACATATGCATGTGTGCATGCACACAAACAGGCAGATCTGTTCTTCACTACAGTCCACGCCCCACCTCCTGAGGGGAGGGGGAAGGGGTTGATTCCTATCTTCCCACAAATAGGTCTCATATGCCATATTAACAGCACGGTTAGGCAATGATCTAGAAAACCACGCTTTTTGAATTGGTTGGCTGATGATGATCTATAACAATTAGTCGCAAGATCATAGTTATTATTTATTGTTGTCTATGTAAATCTGCTAGGTATCTATATGATTTACCCACCTCAGAAACAGCATACAGATCATGGCATAAAAACAAATCAATATTTTGAGCCCTTATCAAGTGCTACATCTGCTGATCCTACTATAATTTTACTGTTTCATCAGGATTTACAACTGTCCCGGGCACTGTTTCCAAGTTGAATATTTGCCCTTCTAAATGCTTATACAAATTTCTGGCTTATGGTGGACACTAGCCCTCCCTGTTTTTTATGCTTTTGGAATAGCAGTTCGACACTTGTTGTTAAACTCCACTAGGATATGGAAAACACGTTCAACTGGAAATGCTTCCAATATATCTCCCCCCCCCCATTGGATATCAAATGCCAATTTTAATTCTATCCTGTCTAGGCTTTACCACAAAAGGCAAGGCCTGATTTTTTATTGAGCTTTGTCACGGAGGCACAAAATTAAAATAATATACCATAATGATAGGAACTCCCCTGCCAGTAGATGGGTGGATCTCATATGCCATATCCACCATCCTAGCTAGTCTGGGACGTTGAAAGCACTCCTTTAAAATTCACCTATATTTTGACAAACAGTTCTGAGTAGGTACAACAGTACTTTCCCCATGATTTTAAATGGGACATTCCAACCATGCTGCTCCCAGATGTGGAATTTGTGTCTAGACCTATCAGAACACGTCCATTTGTTTGATTGAAATATAATGGTCCCTGTTCCCAAAAGAAACCCTGGTGGTGATCTTCTTTACTAGTTTTCCAACAGATGACTGTCATCAGGACTCTTTAGTATTGCATTAAAAGGCTATACTATAGAGAAACAGACAAAAGAGAGCAATACCATTAGAAAGACTAGTCGAACAATGAAGGAAGCTACTAAGTTAAAGAATTTGCAATATGTACAATAAGAGATACCAATCATCTCAAGTAATATTTTACTAATGGCTATTGTGAACAGGCAATTCAAAATTGAGATGGCAATATGTACAATAAGAGATACCAATCATCTCAAGTAATATTTTACTAATGGCTATTGTGAACAGGCAATTCAAAATTGAGACACAGTAAGAAGTGCCCTCTCTATTGTATATAATTTCAGTCTGCACTCTTCCTTACCTCTTCTATTGGAATGAGTATTACACGATTTGACTTTACAACATGGTCTCACAGATAACGGCCTGAAAATCGGACATAAGATACAAACAAATTCTGCAAATAAATTAATGGAGGAATGGCAGAGCTAAAATCTCTAATATATTAATGGAGGAACGGCAGAGCTAAAATCTCTAATAGAAGCTTATATAAATGGTTATGCATCTGGATTAGATTGTGTCTGAGTTTTTTTGTATCAATGTTTCGTATCACACTTTGTAATTCATCATCAGGATGAACGATTATGCTTCTGGATTAGATTGCGTCTGAGTTTTTTGTAGCAACGTTTTGGATCACACTCGGTGATCCATTGTCAGCATGAAAGAACTGATGTAAGAACGGAGAGAGAAAAATGATGGATCGCAGAGTATAATCTAAAATGTTGATATAAAAAACTCAGACACAATCTAATCCAAAAGCATAAACATTTATAAACTAAAGATTGTAAAAAGCTTATAACTGTTATACACTGAATTTGCGCCTCTGATCTCAAGCTCTCTTGGTCTTGATAATCCAGTATAACATGGGAATCATCTCAAGGTTGTGGGACCTTATGCTAACTGAGATGAGACCTCCAGGTTCTAGGCTGGTTCCTCTTGGATAATCACCTTAATTTGCTTTTTAAACAGGAAAGTAAACTTTTGAGGGAAAGGGATAGAAGGATTGCATGGAAGGGAAATGACTGAAAGCAAACTACCTACTAGGTGATGCACCGAAATTAGGGGCTTGGATCTCAGTATAGAGGAATGGAACTAATGGAAGAACCAGGTCAAATAAGTTGCAACTCACTAGATAGGCTTGCATAAGTATTTCATAGGAAGGCCTGAACATAAGACTCGACCTATGACCTACAAACAAACATCCTTCTCTACAACCAGGTGTAGAAATGAGACAAGACTGCTAGGGGCTGAAGTATACCCACAAAACATCTAAATCAGATCAGACACAGTAACACACAGAATTGCAGAAAATGAGAGG
>MU225573.1:193995-208709 GCA_018584345.1 Thuja plicata | reverse complement strand
CTTAGACTTAAAATCTTTAAAGATTGGGCAATCTATATTGAAAGAGTTGGCAGCTAAAGGTAAGAAGGTTATAGCAAACTGCATGGACAGAGTGAAGTTCACCTCTGAACATATCAAAAAGATAGAAAAGGCAGAGATCATGGTGGACACTATTAGAAAATCAGTTGAGACATCCACCCAAGACATGAACATCTATAACAATTTCTATCAAGAATAGTTGGACAAATTTGAAAAAGCAAAATTGGAGATCAACAAGATAAGAATCAGGCAGACCCAACTGAGGAATGCTCTAGCGCCCTCTATAGCAGTTTTGGAAGATAACATCAAACAGATTGATGCCACCATTGTCACATATGATCAAGGTCCTTGCATGGATCTCATAAAGATGGAGAAGTTAACATATGGCCTATGCACCCATCTCCAAACAGTTGATGCAATGAAGATATTCTGGCAGAAAGAGATCCAATCTCTTCAGATTGTGTACCCAAATGTTTACATGGAGTAAGTATCTAGAGACTTACAAGTTTTGGACACCTTTGTCATTAATGTCAAAGGGGGAGTAATGTATATAGAAAATGAGTATATATGGGGAGCAATATAAATATATGTTAAGAGATGCAATGATATACAGTTATTTTGTGTGTTAGGTCATTTTGAGAAACTTGGCCACATTCCTTTGTTGCCATTAATGACAAAGGGGGAGATTGTTGGCAAGTTGACTCCTAGAGGATACATGACTTATTTTGTGTTGTCATTATGGCAACAAAGTCATATTAAGTTTCTGTCAAAGATAACTTAGAAGATAAAATGACTAAGTATGGAAAACAGGACAGACAAAGATATACAGCGATCAACACATCAGCGCACGTGCGAGAGATCGAATCAGAATATGTGTGCTCAGATATATGTTCTATGATAGTTGTACATGCTAAGTCCAGACACGCATGGTACAGAATGATAGTATGGATAAGCTACAGGAAGAACAGTACTACTATAGTTCAGAAAACAGAGCATGGAGTCGACTTAGGTTTTTGGATCAACGTGAATTGTTTAGTTGTGTAAAGGTCAAGCGCCTTTGATTATATGTTTGTAATAATGTCTTTAGTATTGTTGTAAACACGCTTAAGCCAATTTGTTTGGAAGCGTTGTGTATTATGTTTTTAGGGCCGACTATAGTCTTGTTTTTAGTCGTGTCTATTCGGACATGAACATATAAATATTTAATGTAAATGTATATTACAAGTGTCGAAGAATATGAATGAGAAAGACATAGAAGAGCAGTATTGTGAAATCAGTATGAGATAAAGCTCTTTAAGAGAGTAAGAGCATCAGCGCATAAACGGAACTGATCAGACAACAGTGTCATCACAGCAGTTCATTTTTGATATAGTGTATATCAACTATCAGAAGGTTGTAGCCTTCATCTTATTGGGCAGTGAGCTCAGGCAGTGAGTCATACACCTTTAACAGGGTTTTGTAATAGACTCCTAACAAGGTCAATGTACTTTGATTGTAAAGACTACTCCTAGCAGGGCAAAGGAACTTTAACAGGTTCATTATACTAGTGCAATATTTGTGGGTATTAATTTCCACCGAGGTTTTCCTCTGATCAAGGTTTCCCCGTAATCATATCATGTGTTATGAGTTCTTGTATTAAGCTTCATTGAATGTATGTTTGATTTATGCTTAAAGTGCTGAAATATAATTAATAAACAAACACTGATTCAGCCCCCCCGCCCCACCCTCTCAGTGTTTCTAACACAAAATCCTTCTCATCCTAAGGCCAACGACTGCAAAATCATTGCCAAACCTATGAAAAACTAAACCAAACTAAACCTAACTAGCGACAAAAAAGAGGGGTCCCCATTCGCAAAGGGGTGTGTATTTACAACGCAATAGATCCCAAAGCTCCAAAGCTCTAGGACTTGAAAATTACAAAATAGTAGCTTGCTAGAACCAAAAACAAAATCAAGAAGGTAAGATATGGGTGAATTGTTTATGATGGGGACATGAGAAATAGGAGGGAAAGTACATAGATTTATAAGAGGAATTCAAACCAGGAAAGGATGGAAACACGGTAGGTGAAAATTGATGAGCCTCACATTAAATTTTGGTGGAAAAATAAGCAATAGACAATCTTGCTAGAAAAGAGCCAAATGTATTTTTATCGAAGACTCAATTTTCTAGGAAATGTTAATGGGATCAAAGACAAACAAATGATTGTGATTTCATGTCATTACAATCCATGGCCTATGAGATATTGAACCAAAAGAAGGGAAGGGTTCACTACACATAAAAATGGGAAACATAAAGTATTAAATGTTGGTGGGAAAGTATAAGCATCAGATGAGAAATGTAAATAAGGATTATAAAAGGAGTAAGAATACATGGAAAAAAGGAACACAAGAACATACAAATGAACAAACAAGTACAATACTAATTTATTGTAGCCAAGAGGTAAAGACATACTAAAAAGAAAATAAAACAAGTGCAAATCCCTATAAAATAAAGTTAAAGAGTATGCAAATTCTAAAATGGTAAAGACATACTAAAAAGAAAATAAAACCAGTGCAAATCCCCATAAAATTAAGTTATAGAGTATGCAAATTCTAAAATTATAAATGAGATTTGGTTGATCTAAACTAAAGGGCAAGTGCCCAAAAAAAAAGTGTTTCTAGATGTGAAGTGGGGAAGCGAGTCAAAGATTTGAATAATGAACCTCCTTTTGTGCATTCCAACGTTAATCAAATGCAGATGAACCATTTGGGTAATGCAAAGTCTTTGTAACCTTCGATTTAGTGGCATGAGACAAGAATTTACACTATAGCTTTCATCCCTTTAAATTATTGAGCTATATGGTTGAACATCTCATTTTTATGGTGTATGTACTTTGTTATGTGTGTTTCAATTTGTTTCCTACATTTGATCATCAAGAAATGTCCATTAGACTACACTAACTAGCTAGGAAGGGATGTCCTATGACAAGGGCCCTAGGTTCAATCCTATTATACTATGAGCACATTAATGACCCAAGCTTGAAAAGCTAACCCCAACATAAGATTTAGAAAGATGGTTGAGTACATTGAGAAGCACTTTTTAGTACAGAATCTTTACAAGTGATATTACCATTAATTCCACTAAACTTTGAAAAGATGTGAAAGAAGAGAACTAATTTATTTATATCTAGCTGTCATGAGCCATAGGACAAACTCTAAAGCTGAAATATATAAAATGGTAATGACATTATGACAAAAATGTGGCTACTAAGTAGCCTGAAATGAAACCACTCATCAATCATACATAACATCATTGTAGAGCAAGACAGTAGAAAATATTATAACCATTAATAATTTAAATCATACTATTCTTACATGTCAATGTGATGTAAAACGCGTAATTACTCTTTTTGAACTTTTGAAAGCCTCTTGGTGTTAGTTGAACAGCGTTTATGATGCTAGCTGAATACGAAGAACATCTTTATTACCTAACATAACTGAAGATTTTAAAGCCTCGTGTTAATCACATGAACTGTCAGTTGGACAGCATCCAGGAAGTTAGTTGAGTAGGAAGAATATCTTGATCTCCTGATGTTACTGCTTTAGCAATCATCTTTCCTAGCCAACCATGGTATATGAGACCCCTTGAGCCAAGGCCACCCACCAACCAGTACTTAGGAATTGTCTTTTGGTGAGGAGCATGATAACTTTTCTTTTCGGTTGGCTTATCCTTTTGCATATATTCTATCACAAAATCATCAATGCAACCTAAAATAGGCAATGCACCCAAAGAGGTGCGAGGTGGCATGGCCCTCACACCTGCTTGATAACCCAAAACCATCCAGTTTTGAATTGGAGGGTATATTGCAGATATCTTTGGCAGGAGTTCTTCAAGTGCTGAAGAAGCTTCCTCTTTAGAAACATCAGAGGACATGTTTGATGATTTCCACTCTTTTGTTGCTCCGATGAGAATTTTGCGCGGACCTTGAGCTGCAAGCCATGCACTTGATAGTATACAAGGTTGTTCATTTTCATATGTATCCCTGAAATACTATATGATTAGTAAAATACTATTTTACACTCTAGATTTTATTTTCCATAGTAACAATGGCTTAGATTTTGTTTCGAATTCAAGCTGACCTATCAGCACTTGGTAACTCCAAGTGAGCTATTACACCCCTGCAAGTGGAAAGAGGTAATTTTCCTGCCAGCTCCGGTAACAAACTAGCTTTTGTACCCATACAGACAATTACTGCATCATATTCACCTGTACAAAAAGTGAAACTGTTTTAGGGGAAAAAAAGGAAAGTCGACAAGTTTGAATTCAATGTGTTTAAAACAAATGTAATACATCCAAGCTTCCAACATATTTTCCTTTAGTTGTATTGTAGAGAAAAAGCTGGAGGTGATATCAAATTTTGTTTCTGGCCCATGTAAATGGCATGCAATGTTCCACTCAATAGAAAGTATCCTTAAGTACCATTGATTGTAAAGATATCTAAAGCACAATGGTCACAATTTTAATCAAACCATCTTCATTGGTATCTAGTAATTTACTTGATGATCTGTGAGAGAAAATGCTCGCCTAGGCATCCAATAGAAGTTTCAACAAAAAAATGACAGATTTGGAGGTTGTAATGTAAGCCTCCTTTTGGTGATTTAAGCTAGCTTTAGTTGAAGTTTATTATCTAGCTTTAGTTTGCTTCCACTTTGGCATAGCTATACAATCTTTTCTGTGTATATTTGGGATGCCATTTCCCCATAGCTCATCAGACTCTTTTTGAATGCATGATCAAGTGACAATCCTCACAACAGTTACGACTTTTCTTTTAATAATCAAATACTTTCTCACATTATTAGAGTTTAATTGAAGCATATTATGTAAATGATCTGAAATCCTTTGGAAGAAAGTCCCATGAGGTCTCGTGGTATAATCATTTACAAAAAATAGATACACAAGTAAAGAAAAGGATTGTTGCCTTTTTGTAGTTAATGTATACATATTTGAATGGCACACAATATGTATATATTTCGATGTTACTATAATTTTACACTATTTTGTCACCCAGCAATGTTTCTCCTACTTGAAATCAACCAAAATGGAAGCTTTTAAGGTCACATATGGAAAAATTCGACAATGTTAAAATTTTGCTCAGAAATTCAAAAATAATTTATAAGAAAATAAAATTACAGAAACTGGGTGGAGTTGAGATTGGCAGTCCTAATCATCAAATTTGAATGGCGGACCAGAAATCAGAACGTATTGGAGCTTCTGGCTTCTAGCCATTAATGCTTGCCATGTGCACTGGAAAGGGTGGTCCTTAACAAATCAACCTAAGGGAATCATCAATGTGTAGGAAGGATGAAGTACAATCAAGGAGGTTCTTCTAACATCCAAGGTCAAAGATCTGTCAAGTGAAGAGGTTGACGGTTCGTCTCCACTTACAAGCTCTAAACTGAGCATAGGCTGTAGCACATACACAATTCTAGCCTTTGCCTAGTTGAAATAGTCAATAATACTTGCTACCTACACCAGGAAACGCAAACCCTAAGAATCAACTTGAGGGAGTCATCTGTTTTTAGAAAGGATGAAGTGCAATATACAAGGCTATCCTAACATCAAATGTCACACATCAGTCAAAAAAACAAAGAGGTTCGTGATGTATCTCCAGTCAAGTTCTAATCTGAGAAGAGAGTAACAAATACGGCAATACCCAAATCTAAGCTTTGGATTTAAGAAAACAGATTGCTGTGTGAACACTCTTGGTATCAAAGTGTTGTGTGACAAGTCTGCTATCATCCACACCAAAGTTTGTGGCTGGCATAGAGAAATTGATTGTTCTCACTAATAAAAAAAATGGACTAATAGAAAGATGTGATGAATCTTATTGAGTTCAAAAGGAAAATGGAAGTAACAAATGTCTGAACAACTAATACAGGCTTTCAAAGATTAATAATGGCATCAGAACAGGCCAACACTTGTATCTGTGAAAATAGTGACATGGATTTTTCCAATAATCCATGTGTGTTTGGAAACGGTGGAAGTATGTATGGATCTTAATAACGATATAGCCTTATAGAATAGTTGTTATTGTGATCTCTCCCAGTTCCAGTGCTAATCAGATGGTTATAGAAACAAATTAGCACCTAAATAGAATCAAAAGTTGCAACCCGCAGATAGATTATCCTTTATCAATTTTGTAGATGCATGGATGCATTCTAATAACATTAATTGGAAATCACATTTGGCATAGACTAAGATCTTAATGATAAGACAGATTAACAACTTGATAATTATTTCACTTGTTTGAGTGTGGACATTGCACTAAGTGGTGTTGCAATGTCAGCCTTAATGTCACCTCAAGGTTTACATTTAGTGTATAGTTAATAGTAGTATACTCATTCAAATTTTACTCCCCATTACTTTCATTATGTACGGCTTAAATCTCTCCACACGAAGTTAACTCCATAATAATGCAAGCTGTTCTTGGTTACACTAACATTGCCACCTGGACAATTTGGATACAAATGGGTTTTGAAGATAGCCTCTGGCCATAATGAAAAGGATGACAATGACAACCTGGAAGTAGTACAAGAATTAAGGAGGCATTTTTGAAGCAAGTAATCAACGAAAAGATTAAGATAGTTCCAAAATTGTGTCCCAAATTCCAATCATGGTAAGTGGGCCTCATAGGTTGCCTTTGTTTATGCTATTGAGCACCTTCCTTATCCAGCTTGCTACACAACTATATTCTTTTTGAGCACTACAACAAACTGTATTTAATCATCCTAATCAAATTCCAGAGAAAGGAAAGAAATATGGCCGTCCATAAACCAGGTTAAGTCACAGGAAAGTCATTTGGAAATGGTTCTCACTTCTTCCTGCCTCCAACTAAGTTACCACATTCGCTCCTGGCATGAGGAATTCGGGAGTCGGTTTGTCCAAAAGTCTGGGCCGATTCACATTCGCCCAAAAGTCTGCCGCAGAGCCGGAAAGTCTGGCAGATGGACCCGGGTGGAATTTTAGGCGAATTTAAAAGACTTCCTATTTCAATGCAGGAACCCGGAACGACTTTCAGAGAAGTGATGATATCCACGAGGGCAATGTGTGATGCAGGCTCGCTGCAATACTTCTTTCAACAATTTCCAGGTGGAAGATTAGGTTTGAGGAGGCCAGAAAGTTCCGCCAATGTTAATGGCAATGCCATTCTGATATGTTTAATTATAGATAGTATTTATCCCTACATACTCGTATTCTAAAATTTGACCCCGCTACGTATTATCATAGATAGAGTTTCCAAATTGGGTAAAGGAAAATGGGTACGGATGGGCATCTTCACAGAAGCTTCCTGTTGGCCTCAGTCACATTTCGAAAGTATTTCTGCACATAATAGCGAATGGGAGAGAGGAGAAGTGGAAGTGGCATGGTTTATATTTAAATATTTATAAAAGGTAATTGTAAATCTTTATATTAAAAATACCATTATTTAATATTAAAAATATTAAATAATACCATTATGATGGACAGGCTTTCCGTCAGCTTTGGAAAAGGTAATTGTAAATCTTTATATTAAAAATACCATTATTTAAGTTTATATTTTGTTTAACAGTATATATTTTATGAGTGATAATTTTTGAAAGTTGCATGATTTAATAAATATTGGTGCTTTTGAAAGGCAGAAGAAGTTAATCTGTTTTTGGAAAAATAGAATTATAGTAAGAAATTTTCATGTATCAGTATGATGCTTTAAATTTAATAGAAATATAATTTAAAAAATACATAGACGTGTATAGAATAATTTTATAATTTATTTTGATTGTGATTACATGAATCTAAAATATGAATATTTTGCAAGTAGTAAATATTACACAGATTGGGTTTGTGTATTTCACAAAGAAGTTCGGTGCATATATGCAGCAGCAAATATAAACTTATTTGCTATATATATATATATATATATATATATATATTATTTTTACTTTTTTGTCTTGTACGTACGAACCCAAAACGAATCTGAACCCAACCCAAAAAAAAATTGGACGAATTTCGAACCAGAATCCGAACCGGCAACATAGGCCTCCAATCAACTCCACATATTTTCCCTTCCCAACTTTAACAGAGTTTAAATAGAGTTCTTGCAGGCCTTAGAGAAGAGATTAAACAGGTTATACGGTTATATATAACTCATAGATAAGAAAGATTAGACGATCATAGCAAAAGTTTTTGGAGCTCCTGCATTCTCTCACCAACATATTAAATTCTCTGTTAGAGTTCTTAACTTATTGTCATAAGTTCTAGGACTCCTATGTTCGTGGTGATCGAAAATAATGTATGGGCACTACAAACAACAAATTATTAACCACCATCCCAAGGAATCATGACATTATGCCCATGATGATAAATATCTAGTATAAAGATAAACAATTCAAGGTATTAGAGACTTCAAGCTTCCACAATCCATAATACTAAGAAGAGAGATGTTTCTGGAATTATTGTGAACAATGTTGTGGACCATAGCATCAATTTCAAAAAAATTATTCACAATTATTCCAGGAATATCTCGCTTAATTTAAAAAACTACATTTCAGTTATGAATATATTTCAAATAAATAACATTGTTGCATCTTTAAAAAGTATCCTACAAACATTATCTTTTACTCCTAGTCTGATATTCTCCTCATCCTTCACAAACTGATTCAATGATCAATCATATGGCCAAAGAATAACAATCAAATTTGAAAATACCCTCAAAGCATATAAAAAATTCACACCAATTTCTGATATTTACACTGTTACAATCACCTGCCCAGGTTCCTACATTAGGGTTGCCTGTAGAACCTAAACCCTCTGTTAGCACACGTGACCTGGCTTGGCTTGTAAGCACACTTTTAGTGCCACAGTTTAATCATGTAATAGGTCCTTATAATACATTTGGATACAGGCATATCATATATTATAATAAAGGCCTTATCAATAAATGTAATGAAATTTCTGAATTTAACTGTGAAATTTTTTATATCAACGTTTGTGATCATATACTATGATCCGTCATCAGAATGAAAAGAGCCAGAGAATGATGATGGATCATGGAGTATGATCTGAAATGTTGATGTGAAATTTTTCACACAGTTAAATCCAGAAATTTCATTACATTTATATCATGGGACATGGACTGATGAAACTTCATGTTATTAATACTCTTATAACTTGTTTTTGAATGGTGTAATCTTCATGTCTTGATAGTGTCTGTAGTTTCAACAATGTCTGCAATTGCAAATACTCCCTTGGCTTCACATTATGTTCTGATCTCACCGTGGATCTTCATGGTGGTTACTAGGTCTATATTGTAGGTCATAATACATCTCGTTTACTCATTATTGTTTTGTTGGAAAGGTCTTGGAATATACAATGCAAGTCTATACAGTTCATTTGGTAGAAGTTAAAATATATATTTGTGCAATTTACGATTTTCAAAATGATTGTCATAAGCCACAGGGTAACATTCAAAGACAAACAATATCTCATACAGAAGCCAAATCAAAAACATCAATTTTTCAAAGAACCTTCTTGCATAGACATGACAATGCTCACAACAAAGTGGTCATTGCTAATCAGTTAGAATAAGACACATAAATATGTATGATCGATGATGCTATGAGCAAAAATCACCTGAAAGTTCAAGGAGGCTATTAATATTTCTTTTGTGCAATGATACCTCCGTTCCTGAACATCCTTCAGCTGACAAAGTCCTTGCTTCTTTTTGGCATGCCATAAACAGGGTCTGCATTTGACAATGATATTTTGAAGTCAATGCTACTATACCAGAAAATGGAGTACAATATAAATGAAAATGGGATTTTTTAAGACAGAACCCATGATCTTTTAAGTGCTAAATTTTTTTTACATAAAGAATATAGGCAATTGACATGTACCTGAAGGTACCGCCCAGGATGGATATTGACAGCTTGTGGCATGTATAGGGAAAAATCTGAAGGGGGAACCACTCCAGGCAATAGTTCCTGAGCTTCAGCGCCATTTATATAGGACATTTTGCAATCTGACAGAGAAACATGGGCCCTCTGTAACAGATGGTAACAATAACAGTGAGAATCAGATTGAGGATAAAAACAAAATTCATGCTCATGTTGTCTTTTTCAATTTAAGTCGGATGATTATAAATAAATCAATCAAGAATCCATGCTTACTTTTCTTATGTCATTGATATTCTTTGCATTTAGTGTGGTTCTCAAAATGCCCCTGAGATGCACATCATAAACAATGTTCAAAATGATCCTATTGACAAAATAATTAAAATATACAACAAAAGAAATCTTGAAAACTGCTTAACGTATGAAACAAACAGTTGAACTTATTTGGAGTCATGGTTGCAGAGGTTAAAAATGTTCCCATCTTCTAACATTAAATCTCATACAAGCATCAAATGAAGAATGTGTTCAAACTTTACTTGGACCAATACACAAACTACACATGCCCTATAACCCTCCCTAGCATCCTAGAAAAATTGTATAGAACCAACATATTTCCAACAGTAACCATGACACAGAAGTATGGAAGCTGATTTGCATATATCCCACTGTGGTAACAAGAAAGTATGTCATGTTATATAGCTTTTATAAATATCGCAAGCTATCTATCCCTCTTGATCAAACTATCAGAATCCACATTGGTTTTTCCAAATACTGTGCAAAATAATAACAGCAACTGGAAATGCTTCTTACTTCTTAGCAAAAGTTTGGCACCGCCGCTCTATTTCTTAATGTTAAAATCCTAGACCATACCTTTATGTCAGTTTTNTCACACAAAAGAATTCTTGTTAGACCAAAGAGAATACAGCATAAGTTGTTTCTCATGTTTTGCATGAAGGGAAGAGACAATTATTACTATTTTGAAATCTTTTTGCTCTAAGATTGTTGGATGATCATCCTGAATCATATTTAACTAGTGCTCTATGAAAACGGTTTCTTTTCATATTCCTTTTTGTTTGTTTGATATGGAGGGAACCAAACAGGCAAGTGAGATTCACATGTTACCCAGGGCTAAAATATTAACAGGCATTAAAAGTTGAGTCAACCATGAGATGGATGATGTGGAAGTATTACTCTAACTACTTTTGAGTTTTGAAAATATGTGAATACATGTACAAGGCTCTTGTTAAGCACCACAATTTGGAGTTAGTAGAGTTTTTGTCATGTCTCTTTTCTGGTCCATTCCAACATCTTGGAAATCCTCTACTTTTTTGGTTGGGAAGATATTCTGACAACAGAGTTTTGAGGGCCAAAAGGAGTATAAAGGTACCATCTATCAGCAAATCTGACATTATAGGAGCATTCCACACTTCTTGGAGAAGTGTCATCTTTAGAGAGTGCCAACTTGCACACAGATAGATTTCATATGCCCTAAATATAATGATGATAGGTCAAATTCATATAGTGGGCTATTTTATTATTTTCCACAATGTTGGCAGTTGTGCAGGAGATAATTAATTTTTAATCAATAAAATAAGTTGTCTAAAGCTCAGACAACTTTATTTAATTAATTATTTTATAAAACAACTTTTTGGGGTTTAAAATATAATGTTAAATTGATAGTCACTTGGGAAAAAAGGAGGAAAAATGTTTTTTTGAAACAAAGCAATGATAAAGCAAAAATAATTTTCCGAAACAGCAATGAAAAGGGTATACATAGAGGTGAATACGTAGGAAGACATTCTTGACTTTTTATTTTTACAAAACCGAATTTTGGAGAGAGTGAACTCAGTTCATTCTGCAGCCAAAGGAAAGAAATTATTTACTAAAATTAATGTGATGTTTATTTGGACCAGCCATACACCATTTTGGGCTTACCGTGCATATGCATAATGTTTTAGTCAAATTATCTTCACAGAAAAAAGTTGTCAAGAATACAAGCAACACCCAAGAAATTTCTGCAATAAGTGACCAAAGTTGTTGAGGAATCAGGAGAACTCATTCAAAATATGGGTAGTGGCAATCCATAACATGTCCAAATGCTTTCAAAGAGTAACTTTACAACTTCAGAAGCATTAATAGTTTTGCTACAGGGGATAAAGGCTACCAAATTATAAAATGGCACATTATGGAAAAGGACGAATCATAATGACATTAGACCAGAACTGTGCCACTTATGAAGTTCATACAGATGGATTCCTATGATCAGGAGGGAAGTACTAGAAGTAGTTATTGATAAAGGCCATGCTATTGCTTGGAACATTTGCATTGGTCACATAAAGAACTACATGTGGATATGAACATTAACATTCTTTCACATCTAAGGCAATAAAAATAACACTAAGGGAGCTGAAGGTTCCTATGGATCTTAATGTTAGAAATTACCCATTCTCCAATGCATGCACACAAGAAGAAATGGGAACCCTTTTTTTTAATAAATCAAAAAGTGTCAACAAATAAACCTACTAGAATTGGCTCAACATATGATCAAAACCAACTCCATTTGAAGATAGATGTTGCTTAATGTTCAAGCACCATTATGCCCACTCATTTAGGACTCTGACCACATTTGTTCTTTCCTTCAGCTAAGAAATGAGTATCAGAAGACCCAAAGAAGCCTTTAAATTATATATATATATATATATATATAGAGAGAGAGAGAGAGAGAGATTACTAAACGGCACTTAAGTAGCCTCTCGAGAAGACAGATGATAGATCATCAAGCAGGTGCAAGATAGTTTTTTGAAGATACAGTACCTTAAACTTTATGGTAGCCTTCCAAGGAGAAAGATAGTTTGTCAACCTTAACATTTTTCAAAGAGATAGCACACTTGCCAGTTCTATCATAAACTTCCAAAGAGATAAACCACTTGGAAGCCAATGTTGCCTTGTAAAAATATTAAACAATGCAATTATCTAAGAACAATCTTCATAATACAGAACAAAGCACAAATTGGAAACTATGTCAACAAAGAATTCTAACTTTTCAGAAGAAGGATGATTAGACAAACAAGGTCGAAACTGAAACCTTCTCCAAACAATAGGCTCTGCAACAATCTGCTGTTTATTGACACTGTTCTTTTCTGCTCTTTGCAATTCCGTGTTAGCTGCTACTTCTGCAACTGTCAGAAGTTTTAGAGCCTCTTCCCAACATTCTTTGCCATTCCAAAGAAGCTTACCTGCAAAAGTGTACTTGCATGTCAATAGATAGACTGTAGACCAAAGACAGATATTAGGAAGAAGCCTAGTTCAGATCTAATTTTGAGGAACAAAAACAATAGCAAATGTATTGCATTGTATACACACTGGAATGGTTTCATAGGAGACAATTGCAGTTGAATAAACAATGCATAAAAGGCAAGGCACCTCCTAACATACCAAAATCAAAAGTATGTTATTGAAACCTTTTGGAGAATAAGGATGCAGAAGTCCTCCAGAAACACCTGAAGCTCCTCCACCAAGCCCAATTTCATCATATATCTCAATCCACATCGGCGATGTCTTAGAGCAATGCTGCAGAAGGGATAGTATAAGCAAAACATTGAAGTCGTGACATGAAGATATGATGCAACTATAGAAACAATATAAAATGGTGGCACATGGGTCTTATTACAAGAGCACCAGAAGCATCAAGACAATAGCTCATACAAGGAGGCATACATCAGTACTAGTTCTTGGCATAGTAACAAGGAGCTGCAAGAGAACTGTAGCATTATCTTAAAGGCACTTTTGAAGAAGCTTTGGCAGAAAGAAACTAAGTATATTAATGCCCACAAATGACCGAAAGTAGGTCAATAGGACAAGAGGTTACAGCAGTTAAGTTATTAGCAACAGAAAGTTCTAGGAAAGAGAACCTTAGAATCAAAAAAATTAAAATTAAAATAAATTACAAGTACATTAGACAAAATAAAGCACTGCGCCACTAACAAATAGCAATGAAGGGCAAATAATAGCCCCAAAAGCATGTGCCGGTGAGAACTGGAAAGAAATCTCATCAAATATCTGACTACATCTGAAACATGCTGATTGCCGAAACTTACTTATGAAACATTTGGACAATGCTTAAAACAGTATTTTGGAAATAGAAACAGCTTTGAACAGTCTTCTTGTTCATTTCTGTTAAAGTTGAATGGGAATGGGAGCCCCATAAAATTAAAGAAGCCTTTTTTTCCTTTTATAAAGGACCTTTCAATTCAGAGGAATTAAATAAAGATGTTGATCTGGCTAGGGATATCTAGAGAATGTTCCTCAGAAGCTTTTATTTAAATTTCATCAAGATTATAGATAATTAAGTTGCTTACACTAAGATTCAAATAGAGGAGTCACCAAGTCAATCCCAACAGTAATTCGAAAGGCAGAAATCAAGAACTGTAGACTTGTAAATTTTCTAAATATGTCTTATAAAATATTTGCATATTGTTGATGTCAGTTTTGTACCACTACATAACACATAGGAATTGAACGCTTGATACAGGATATCAAACACTCAACCCTCTCTTGAAAACTAATTACTCATGAAGGACATGAGAAAAACTCCAAGGTTCCTTACACCTGTGGATCCTAACTCAGTTATATTGATGTGATTTGCTGGTTAATCACGTAGACGGGCTTACGTTGTTCATTCAAGGATATCAAATTCTTGCCATGATGATGATGGGACTTAGCTTTGCAATGTATACTCAATGGATCTATCTCCTTAATTTATATCACTTCCAACTTCGCTCATCAAAG
>MU225573.1:157324-168391 GCA_018584345.1 Thuja plicata | reverse complement strand
TGCAATATCTTTGTTAAAGTAGTTAACGAATCTGTAATTGTAAGGATTTAAAAGAATTTGCACAATACTTTCCTATAGAGATTAGCGTAGGAAGCTGTTTCCGCACCTGAGTTTCCTTACATTTGTCATGTTGACCCCCTCAAAAAATCATGTTGGTAGCTATTACCTACAAAATAAAAGTGCCAAAAGAAATTACTTACATACTCAATTATCGTTCACCATGTCACTAATAAATAAACACTACAAGTGCACGACTATTGGTACATTTATGTTTGTAATGCACATCAACTTGTACAAAAAACGTAACATTGTGGATAAAAAAAAATCATTGTTTACAATTACCAATACAATGGATTGCTCCAAGACAAAAGAAAATATATCTATTTATGTACTATATATATTGTATTTATGTACGAACAGGCATAGTTATTGGTGCATAATATGTTCAATCACCTACAAATATGCACAGTTATTGGCGCATAATATATTTTAATACAAATAAAATTGAACTTGCAATGCTCTCATCTACACATTCACTTACAAATCATATGGTGTCCTCGGGCAATTACTCCAACTGCAATTTGTACCTGCATGGGCAGCTAATGGTGTAAGGCTCACCAATAAACCAAATAAACAATGAAAATTTTAAAAACAAATTTGAATTCATGAAGCCATCATATGAATTACAGAACTGATTCCAAGCAAGTGCAAGCGCACCATGAAATGACCAAATCTTTCCCACTTTATTTTCAAATTCAAAATTACCAACCACAAATTAATGAACGAATTCCTATAAGAGGCAATTTCCTCTGTTATTTTAATTGCAAATTCCCTATGTTTGTGTTGATTATTCTTTGTTGTCTATGTTGGGTTCATTATTCTCTGCAGAATCCATAGCTCCTTTCGAAGTTTCTGCTCTTGTTCATATTGGTACCCTGAGATGTCATTTACTTAATGTTTTTTTTTTCATATGTGTATGTTCATTGTATGTTCATATCAATATTTTAATTGTATTCATTACTTAGACGTATTTAATTATAATGTTTTGAGTTAGTAAGGTGTTCACACTGTGCATTACTTACAGGCATTCAAATTACATGTTCTCACATAACACTATTTTTAGCTAGTGTAGTTCATGTTTTCATATATCAAGCTAGTGTTTACTGTATGCATTACTTAGATGCATTCAAATTATATTATTTTGAGTTAGTAAGTTGTTCACAGTATGCATTAGTTAGAGGCATTCAAATTTCAGGTTCTCACATTACACTGTTTTCAGTTAGTTATTTCATGTTTTCAAAAATCAAGCTAGGATTCAGTGTATGCGTTACTTACATGCATTCAAATTATATTGTTTTGAGTTAGTAAGGTGTTCACAGTCTCCATTATTGTAACTGCATTCAAAATTCATGTTCTCACATTACATTATTTTCAGTAAGTTATATCATGTTTTCATCAATCGAGTTATTTTATGTTTTCATTGTATGCATTACTTGCATGCCTTCAAATTATATTGTTTTGAGAACTAGTAAGGTGTTCACAGTATGTTTAGTTAGATCTCATTGAAACTTTATATTCTCATATTTCACTATTTTCACATAGTTATCTCATGTTTTTCATAAATCAAGCTAGTGGTCGTTGTATGCATTACTTACATGCCTTCATATCACAATGTTTTGAGATAGTAAGGTGTACACAGTATGCATTACTCTAACTCAAAATAGTATAATTTTGATGCATGCAATCAAGGGCACATGTTTTTATACCCCACAAAGGACCCAATGAAATCTACCAACACCCTCTACGTAAACACTTAAACACGTTCAATGCTCACTGTGTGACACATAAGTGACCAAATTGGGGTCATAACCTAACCACCCATGAGCCCTATAAACTAATTTTTATCCTTCCTATTTTTTCATTCTCAAAGTTTCGCTCCACCACTCTCATTTGCTAAGCTTACATTGACTATATGCATTCTTAAGTTGACATTGAATTGTTTTCCACACTGATTCTACTCATTTGTTAAGCTTACATTGATAATATGCATTCTTAAGTTGACATTGACTGTGTGTATTTTTCTTATATTATAATGTGACATTATTGCATGGAATGTCAAAGAAATATGGTACATTGTCGATAATATGAGTAAATCTACTAGTTTAATCATGAAATATTATTGTGTTCAGTTATTTTACGGTTTCTTGTTTGTTTCAACCATTTCTCTATAATGAATCGGGGGTTTGAGTCGGTCCATCAATTTTGTTAATCATTACATGGAATGTCTCTACATTGTTAAGTTTACAATTAACTTTATGAATATCTCTTTACTTGTTCACTCTATGCATTTATTTGTAATCATCAAATGTATGCAATGCCAAACTTACATTGACTCTATGCGTTCTTAAGCTTACATTGATTGTATGCATTGTAAGATTACATTGACTGAATGCATTGTTAATCATATTTACTCCTACCTGTGATATGGTAATGAGTTGCAGGGTTGGAAATATCTGAAATCATGTCCTCATATGCACTACATATATTAATATATGTACACGGTCACATACATACATGTGTGTGTATGTGTATTTCTATGCACACATACATACATAAATATATAACTATGTACTTACAACCATATATATTTACATTATACACACATCAATATTTGTGAATGATTTAACATGCTCTCTTAAATTTAAACAAGTAAACCCATGTATGTGGTAATTGGTATAAGGCTAATATGTACAAAGTGGTTGCAATTTAAGTCAATACCATGGTACCCAAACAAAAGTTAAACACAATAAACACCGAAAAGAGAAGCATAAGAGTAACTCACAGTATGCACTTCACAGATACAAAGGTGGATGTAGAGGTCAATGCACAAGAAGATGTTAATCATTCTCATGTCAATGCATAAGAAGTTTTGGTTTGACGCAAGGAGGGTATGGAGAAGGGGCCAAGGGCTCTCCCAACTACCAGACCACCTTGCAGAACCAATGTGGAAGCCAAACAACACAGTGAGAGAAGAAACAACAGAGATCCTTTAGATTAAATTGATCAAACTCATTACATGTCGGGATGTAAGCCTTCCCAGTTTCGGCCATATATTCAATGATTTACAATATGATATTCATACATGTGAGGTCACAGACCTGCTTACAGATAATTCAAATCTTATTCTAGCACTACTACTTCTGAACTACCTAAACTAAGAACGTAGAAGCAAATATATACAAGAGTTTGCTAAAAGAGGTCGGCGCTCAAATCCATAAGAGAGACCTAGATTTAGGTCCACACAGATCCCAATGAGAGACCCCACATTAATTTAGCAACAAAAATTAAATGTAGAAGTCAGCCAGATCAGGATAAAACATCTCAGGAGGATGATCACCGAAAATCAGCAACCGTCGGTAAGGACATACCCGAGCATCAGACAACCCATCAGTAAAGAGATCACCAAAATCTATCGGTAAAAGCATACCCAAGCATCAAAAAACCCGTTGATAAAGAGATCACTGAAATCTATTGGTAAAGCATGAACCCGAGCAATAGAAGAAAAAATACAAAGCAAAAGTAAACATCTTTTTTTTGTTGAGCAGGACAAACTACAAAGCAAAAGTAAAAATCTTTTTTTTTGTTGAGCAGGATTTCCAAGGACCCAAGATGCTCCTGCATCAGACACCTAGGGTTACAAGAAATGATTCCCTGAATCATGTATCCGGTCCAACCTAAAATGAATCCAACTTAGATTGAGAAATCCAAGATGAGTCCTCAATCGGTTTGTATTTTCCACTTTACCAGATATTCCATGTATTCTTTTCCTCTTGTACTTCTGCCAACTCTTTGTTTCAAAATATTTTCAACTTCCTCTATCTTCTTCTTAGGGTAATCACTTGGTACTATCACTTCTTCATCAGGTTCATGATATTCATACAAGTTTGAAATATTGAATATACATGATATAGCCATGTCATCAGGTAATTCAACTTCATAAGCATTTCCACTATCAAATCTTCTCAGTATTTTGCAAGGACCAAATTTCTTCATCTTCAGTTTTCCATATGTTCCAATAATAAATATTCCTTTCTTCAAATGAACCATTAAAGCATCACCAACTTCAAATGTTTTATGTCTTCTTGATCTGTCTGCATTGTCTTTGTATTTCTGATTACTTTTCTCTAGCTTCTGTTTTACATCTTCATGCAATGTTTTCATGAACTCAACAAATTCTTCTGCTTCTGCACTTCTTTTCTCTTCTCCAACAAAATATCTCAAATCTGATATACCTCTCGGTTGTGTGCCATGAACAATCTCAAAAGGTGTCTTTCCAGTACTTATATTCATTGAACTGTTGTATGAAAATTCTGCTTGTGCCAACATCAAATCCCAATTACTTGGTGTGTCTCCAACTAAGCATCTCTACAAATTACCTAGACTTCAGTTTACAACCTCTGTTTGTCCATCAGTCTGTGGATGAAATGTAGAACTAAACTTCAACTTAGTATCCAACTTCTTCCAAAGTGTTCTCCAAAAATAGCTAACAAATTCACTATCTCAGTCAGAGATGATACTCCTCGGTAATCCATGCAATTTGACAATCTCCTTAAATAAAAGATCTGCTATATGTACTACATCTAATTTTTTCTTACATGGTATAAAATGTTTCATCTTAGAAAATCTATCCACAACAACAAATATAGAATCATTACCTCTTGTTGTCCTAGGTAAGCCAAGAAAAAAATCCATGTTGATATCACTCCAAGGTTTCTCGGGAATAGTAATAGGTGTATACAAACCAGTGTTCTGGCTCACTCCTTTTGCAACTTGACAAACTCCAAAACTTTTTACAAATTTCTGAACAGCCTTATACAACTGAGGCCAAAAATACCTCTCCTTCAGCAAACTCATTGTCTTATCAATACCAAAGTGTCCAGCCAATCCACTACCATGTTTCTCTTTTATCAAATTAGTTCTCATTGATCCTCTCGGTATACACAAATGAATACCTTTGAACAACATATCTTCCTGAATGAAATAGTCTTCATACTTACTTGATTGAGTTGAATTAGGTGCTCTGCACACTCTCCACTACTCAGAAAAATTAGGATCACTTTCATACAAATTCTTCATGTCATCAAAAACAAGAACTTCAATTCTCATTTCAGTCAACAAAGATCTTCTTCTACTCAATGCATCAGCAACTCTGTTAGAAACTCCACTCTTATGTTTAATCATAAATGTGAAACTTTGTGAATACTCTACCCATTTCGTATGTCTCTGATTCAACTTATTTTGACTACCCAAATACTGTAAAGCCTTATGATCAGTATACAACACAGATTCATTTGGCATCAAATAATGTCTCCATTTCTTCATAGCTTGCACAATAGCATAGAACTCTTGATCATAGATAGAATATTTCCTCTTTGCATCATTCAACTTCTCATTAAAGAAAGCAACAGGTTTACCTTCTTGAGTGAATACAACTCCAATTGTATTTCCACTTGCATCACATTCAACTTGAAATAATTTATTGAAATCAGGTAATGCCAACATAGGTAATTCAACAACTTTCAACTTCAAAGCTTAAAAACTCTTATCAGATCCATGTGTCCATTTGAATTCTCTTTTGTCCCCTCTCATTGTTTCAGTCATAGAATTACAAATAGAACTGAAATTTCTAATAAAATTCCTATAAAAACTTGCCAATCCATGAAATGATCTTACCTATGTGACATTTTCAGGTGTAGGCCAACTAAGTATAGCTTCAACCTTCTCAGGGTCCATCTTCAAACCATCAACTGAAATCACAAAACCCAAATATACAAGCTCTTCTTTCATGAAGGAACACTTCTTCAGATTTATTAGCAACTTTTACTCTTTCAATCTCTATAATACTTGCCTTATATGCATCAAATGCTCTTCTCTAGTCTTACTGAATATCTGAATATCATCCAAGTTTACAATCACACACTTATTCAAGAATTTCTTCAGAACTTCAATCATTAACCTCATAAATCTACTCGGTGCATTAGTTAAACCAAAAGGCATAACCAACCACTCATACAAACCTTCCTTTGTCTTGAAATTAGTCTTCCATTCATCACCTTCTTTGATTCTGATATGATGATATCTACTTTTCAAATCAATTTTGGTAAAATAGTTTGTTCCACTCAAACAATCCATTCTGTCATCCATTCTTGGTATAGGAAACCTATACTTCACTATGATCTTGTTAATTTCTCTAGAATCAGTGCACATTCTCCATTCTCCATTCTTCTTAGGTGTCAATACAACAGGTAGTGCACATGGACTCAAACTTTCTCAAATCAAACCTTTTTCCAACAATTCAGGAGCTTGTTGGTTAAGCTCTTCATTTTCGGTAGGTGTTAACCTATGTGGTGCTTTTTTTGGTAAACTAGCTCTAGGAATTAGATCCATACAGTGACTAATGTCTCTCATTGGTGGAAAACCATCAGGTAAATTATCTGAAATTATCTCCTTGTACTTAGTGAGTAACTTTCCAACTTCTGTAGGAATGTCATCTTCTACATTCTTACTTGGTTTGATAGGAAACAAATCATAATAGATATCATTTCTTTTCAAATCCTTAACAAACTGTCTACCTTCCATCAGATAAACTTTCACAAATATACATATCTCACCAACAGATTCTTCAACCAAAGGTAACAAAACTTGCTTCTTACCATCAACCCAAATAGAATATATATTCAATATTTCATCATGTATATCATGTCTATCATATTTCCAAGGTCTACCCAACAAAATATGACAACAATCCAAAGGCATAATATCACACAACACCTTATCATAATACTTTCCGATTTTCATATTCACAAAACATTGTTCACTCACCATTAATGTATGATCATCTTTGATCCATGAGATCTGATATGGTTTTGGATGTTTCATCCTCTCCAACTGCAATTTTGCAACCATTTCCTTGGATGCCAAATTCTCTGAGCTTCCACTGTCAACAATCACCTTCCAAACTTTGTCTGCAACTCTACATCTAGTCTTGAACAAACTTTTCCTGACAAGATCTTGCTTATCTTTTTCACTTCATAGTATCCTTCGGATCATGAAATTTCCTTCCTTCTCAGCTTCATTTGGTGACTCCTCTTGTACCAATGCATTTCTTCTACTACTACCTTTCTTGCTTGCATGTGTACATTCAAAGGATTTATGTCCTTCACCACAATTTTAACAAGTTACTTGGAATCTTTTTATGTTATAACCACCTCTGGAGTAATTTCCTCTTCCTCGGTATGAACTTCCACCTTTCCATTTAGTCTTTCCTTTGTCTTGGGATGTGTCCAAAATTGACTTGTCTGGTTCAGATCTACTGTTTTCACCATGAGATCTACCTCTTCCTCTAGGGAATCTACCACCTCTACCTCTTTGTCTTTGTTCATATCTTCTATTCATCCTCCTCAGCTTTTAGGGAAAATTGATATGCCTCATCAATGTTGTCCATCTTGACCAAACTTATCTCATCTTGTATGGAACTTCTCAAGCCATTTAGGTATCTTGCTACTCTTTCCACCTCATCTTCAACATGTCCAAATCTGATGTCCAATCTATAGAATTCCTCAATATATTCTTTTACTGATTTGTCTTTCTGCTTCAAACTTTACATTCGCCAGATTAGGTTAATCTGATAATCACAAGGTAGAAACTTGCCTTTCAATTTGTTTACCATCTTATCCCATACCTTGATTTTGTCTTTTCCTTTCTTCTTCCAATTGAATTGTATATGTTCCCACCATAAGGGTGCATGACCTTTCAATTTAGTGCTTGCAATCTTCACCTTTTTATCCTCTGCTACATTTTCATATTCAAAATACTTTTCCATCTCAATTATCCAATCAATCAATTCATTAGAATCCAATTTTCCACTATACTCGGGAGGATTAAACTGAGGTGTGGATTTCAAACTTGTCAAAGCTCTTATGAATTTCTCTTCTTCCTAATTCATCATAGGTACAGGTGCAACTTCACCTTGAACTTCTTCAATTTCATCATCACTAACATCCTCAAGATGTCTTCCTCTGCACTGGGTTGTCTCAACAACTTCCAATCTAGTAGCCATCTATCTAAGCATATCAGTTAGAACTGGATCTGCATTTCCTCTACCATGAACCATATCAAATCTCTCTGTAATTGTAGGTTAGATTGCAATATGCTACCCCACAACAATACCAACTAGGGTTAGGGTTTACAAGAAGGAACTTAGATCTCACCAAGGCTCTAATACCACCTGATGCAAGGAGGGTATGGAGAAGGGGCCAAGGGCTCTCCCAACTACTAGACCACCTTGCAAAACCAATGCGGAAGCCAAACAACATAGTGAGAGAAGAAACAACAGAGATCCTTTATATTAAATTGATCAAACTCATTACATGTCAGGTTGTAAGGCCATCTCAGTTTTGGCCATATATTCAATGAATTACAATATGATCTTCATACATGCAAGGTCACAGACCTGCTTACATATAATTCAAATCTTATTCTAGCACTGCTACTTCTGAACTGCCTAAACTAAGAACATAAAAGAAAATATATACAAGAGTCCACCAAAAGAGGTCGGTGCTCAAATCCATAAGAGAGACCTAGATTTAGGTCCACACAAATCCCAATAAGAGACCCCACATTAATTTAGAACCAAAAATTAAATGTAGAAGTCGGTCAGATCAGGATAAAACATCTCAGGATGATGATCACCGAAAATCAGCAATCGTCGGTAAGGACATACCTGCGCATCAGACAACCCGTCGGTAAAGAGATCACCAAAATCTGTCGATAAAAGCATACCTGAGCATCAGAAAACCCGTCAGTAAAGAGATCACCAAAATTTGTCGGTAAAGCACGAACCCGAGCAACAGGAGACAAACTACAAAGCAAAAGTAAACATCTTTTTTTTTGGTTGAGTAGGATTGCCAAGGACCCAAGATGCTCCTGCATCAGGTTAATGCTTCTACTACCAATACATAAGAATTCAATGCATAAGAAGGAAATGGAGGGCAGGTGGCCTCAACTGACCTGGCCTCTCCAGCCCCAATAGGATAGTAGGCAATTGCTAGCATGGATGTTGTATTTAGCAGTGTCGAACAAGGACAATTTTAGTGGCGAATATCTCAAGTCACCGACCTGGGATTTGGTGCATAATATGTGTATACCAGATTGGCTATGTCACCTAACTTTTATAAATATTGGGTCCAATGCCCAGGCCCATCGCCCATCAGTTTATGTAATTTTCTCTCTTTCTTTCATGATATCGCCAATCGAATCTACTTTTTGGACACACAAATTGAAATTTTTTGCCTACAATTTCCAAAGCTCATCTTAATTGACAGCATGAATTTGCCAATGGTGTTAAACAAATATATTTAGAGGCAGCCCCAAATTTGTCAGGCATTTTGCAGACGTGTGTCTCAAACCTATGCATTTTCTCCAACTATATTAATCATAGCAAATTATTGGAGGACCCATATCGACTCAGAAATGACATAAGATGTGTTATAATTATGCGGGATTTGCCATAAGTTTGTATACCATATAAGCTTCACGCCGAATTCACCAAAAAAGATTGGTATAAATATATTCATAGATCAACATATTTTTACTCAATTTGGTTCAGTTGGTTCTAATATCTCAATTCTGATCGATAGCAAAGTTTTAGACTGTTGAGTGCATTGGTGACTGCAATTGAGGCAAAGGTAAGTGGTTAATTTTTGAAGTGTATTGTGTTATAATATTATTTTAAATTCACATGAGGTTTCACCTCTATCTATCTACAATTTTGAGTTCATTCTTATTTAGTGGGGAACAATTAGTCATCAGTGATCACCTAGGAGACCTTAGACATGATGACATCTAGATTTTATACTATAGACCGTAGGGACAATATATATTATAGTATATTTTCACTTCTTCAATAAGTTAATATTTTTTTGGGCAGCCTTTATTTCATTGGAGATGTCAAACAAGAATAAGGGTAAGGCTCCTACATGTGGGGAAAGCCAAGAGAGGCCAACAAAATGTAGAAACTTATCATCGTACTTTGGTGGTGGAAAATTGTGTGGCCAAAATCAAGAAGCTACATCATCACAAGTAGATTTATAAGATTCACAACCTACACTGCATATTGAAGAAGGTGACAAACCTAATATCTTAGATCACAATGAACTTGATGTTGGAATTATATTGAGATGATGTACTAAGAGGGGAGGGGTGAATTAGTACCTCTAAAACTTTTCTTGGTTAGCCCATTAACCCTTAGTCATCAGTTTGTAATTTATCTTATCTAACTGTTCATCTTTCTTTATGCATATGTAATCATATCATACATTCTTTTGATATGTAACAATANTAGAAACATTCATGAAAATAGATAACACATGACACAAGATATGATATCACAGAAAACTCCTGTTAAGGAAGTAAAAACTGCGGTGGGGATTGTTACCCACAAACTTCACTATCTGCAGATAAGAAGGGGTTAGTTAAGGCTTACATTTGGTCACTTCTGATGACCTACCCTGTTAGGAGTATTACGGTGGAGACCTGTTAAGATCTACTTCATTTGAAGCTTTTGCAACACTGTTAAGTGTGCACTTTGTTAAGAGATTTGGAAAGAACAATTAAGTCCACCTTCTAGAAAAGGATTTTAGATGTGATGCACTTGTTAGAATGCAACTACATAAGTCTTTGATCTGATGATAAATGCAATCTTCAATTGCTGATAACAAATCCTATAAAGCTTTATACATTTAAGTAATCATCCTTCCATGATTGAATAGTACCTTTGTCTATTTGTCGATAGCCTCTGTGTGTTCTTGATAACTGATATACTCTATTTCTGATCTTTGCATGAATTCTTCCTTCTTCTCCTTAGATGCTCTTCATGGTTGTTAATAATAAGAATTCATGTGTTCACAATTGAGTATGAACATCTATTTATACAAATTTAGGTTCAATTCTTGATTCATGCAGCACAAGTTAACTCTAGATCCAAGGTTTACAACTTGACCTTGATCT
>MU225573.1:120451-150167 GCA_018584345.1 Thuja plicata | reverse complement strand
TGTGATGCACTTGTTAGAATGCAACTACATAAGTCTTTGATCTGATGATAAATGCAATCTTCAATTGTTGATAACAGATCCTATAAAGCTTCATACATTTAAGTAATCATCCTTCCATGATTGAATAGTACCTTTGTCTGTTCGTCGATAGCCTCTGTGTGTTCTTGATAACTGATATACTCTGTTTCTGATCTTTGCATGAATTCTACCTTCTGCTCCTTAGATTCTCTTCATGGTTATTAATAATAAGAATTCATGTGTTCACAATTGAGTATGAACATCTATTTATACAAATTTAGGTTCAATTCTTGATTCATGCAGCACAAGTTAACTCTAGATCCAAGGTTTACAACTTGACCTTGATCTTTAGTTAGATATGCTTTAGATCCGTTAGGATGCTTTAAAGCATTTACATAAAGCTTGCATGACCATCTAATATGATTTAAAACAAAACAAAACTCTATAAATAGAATTACATTGCTTTAACCATCGTGTAAAACTCAGATCCACAATTTGCGGGTTCTTGATTTGTCTTTCGGTTCTGATGTTCGATTTTCTTGATCGTTGGTGTTCCTTTCTTGAACTAGTCGTTGGGTATGCCTTTTCTGTTTCTGTTAGGTTAGTTCTGAAAACTGTGTCGTCGGTAATGCTTGTGGTCACCGGTGATGCTTGTGGTCGCTGGTGATGCTTATGGTCACCGGTGATGCTTGTCACTTTTATACTTAGCATTTTTCTCAAAATTCTTTGTTCTGTCGGGTATGCTTGCATTTCACCAGTACTACTTGTGGTTCGCCGATAATGCATGTTGTTTGCCGGTAATGCTTTCTGTCTATGTTTTTTAGTGAGTATACTAATGGAAAAATAATGTCATCACTTGAAGAAGATTTTTAGTTAAATACCCAAAGTAGCTACAATGATATAATCGACTTGGGTGAGACTGAGAATGCCAAAGATGATGATGGTGCATGGAAGAAGAAAAGAAAATACAATTTAAAAAAGGATAAAGAATCAGAAAAAAATATTGGAAGTGGAATTTGTCAAGGAATTTTCAAATAGAATGGGCGTCAAAGTATCCATTCATTGAACTAGTGGACAATCCAATTGAAGGTGAGCCTCTGGTAGAATGCATATGTAAGATTTGCACCACAATAAATAAGAAGGCAAAGAGGTTGCAACTAAAAGTTGACACCAGAGAAAATTATATGGGTAAAGTTTATGAAAAGAAAACCATAGATGGAGTTGAACATTCAGAGATAAGATGGAAAACAAATGAGGAATCTCAGCATGTTAGGAATGCAAAATTATTTGAATTTAAGTAGAAAATACAGACGAAGCCTGTTAAAGTTAAAGGCTCTATTGAAACCTTTTTCGGAAAAGCAATGAAAGTAGAAAAAATGGTAAATTTTGTTCAGTTAAGTGTTGTCTTTTAGATTTTGAGCAGAGGGTGTGCTATGACAGACTACCCATCATTGTCTGCAATTGTAAATATCTAATAGTTATTTTTATTTAAATGTGTTGTTAAGCCAAATTCCAATCACATTTGAGAAAACTAATATTTACAATTTATTTTGTTAAAAGATTGAACTTTAATTTGTAAAATAACAAAATATGATATTAAGATAAAAATTGAAGCAATTCGATGGGCTAAAATTACATTGTTCAATTTAACATGCTGAAATTTCATTATTTAATTACTTGGAATTGTATAAATATTTAACAATTAATTATATATTGTATAATGTATAACTTTGACTTTAAGATTGAATTCAATTATCAATATTAATTTAATTATTTTTACTATAATCAAAATTAAACATCGATATGGCATAACATTTATCAATATATTACTATAAGTCTTTAGATTTCTTTTAAAATTACAATTAAACAAAACTACACTGACAATATCACACAGTGACATGTGTCTCATTTCTAGAGGAAGATAGTAAAATATGGCTATCGTTCCCACATTCAGCCTGGAATACTCCTTGAACCGTTAATCTTTTCTCATCCAACAAACAACGATATCCGTTGAGCAAGCAATATGACTAATATATTTATTATTGAACGACGACAGAGGATTTAGGTCCTAGGAATGTATTCAAATTTCCTAGACCTTGATTAGGGTTGAAGCCGAACATAATGTGCACAATATAGTGCAAGTATAATGAAACTTCTCTTTTAGTTTTCACAAATTAATTCCAAACCCTTAATTGATTAATTTCATCTCAAATTGATTAATCATATAATGCTAATTGCAGAACAATGAAACAAAAACTGGATTTTTAACATTCAATAAGAGCAAACTGGAAAAATAAAAGGAATGTCAATTGGTCAAAGCTGAAGAGAAAAAATTTCATTAATCATTTAAAAAATTTACATTTGTATTAATCATTATGATAATTGCAGAATAATAAAAACCTAAATGGAAACCAAATTTTTAACATTCATTACGAGTAAACTGGAAAGCTAAAATGAATGTCAATTGGTCAAAGTCGAAGAGAAAAAATTTCATTAATTATTTCAAAAGTTTACATCACCAATATACTATATAGTCGCACCCCTTCAAAATGAGGTGAATAGGCAATATCCCAAAAAAATAGTTATAAAATTTATTGTCACAAGGGAACTGGTTGGTTGATCATATTAAAATAAATCATAGCAGACTGTGGAAACCCTCCATTTTAAGAACACTAAGGGTTTTCCTCTCCAACCTCATCCGAGAAGAATCGTTTGGAGAGGATAATCTCTTAGAATTCTTTGAACCATCTATAGTCTGTCTCCACCACAGCGTCAAGGAGAAACCACTTCCCCAGAAAGTCCCTCCCCAGCCGCACCCACTTCCTATGCCACATCAACTACCTTTCATTAATGTTTAGTTGGAAGGGTTTCCTTTCCACATTGCTATCTTGTTGGAGAAGCTTTTCTATTTCATCATTCCAGGGGATCCCCAACCCCGATTGTGTGAAGACAATGACTTGGACATCGTCCACTAGAAATTGTTCCTTGAAAGCCTTCCGCAGGAGCATAAGCATTTCTATATTCTCTCCTCAGAGGTTGAGAAGAGATTCCATGAAGGAGGACGTAATGTTTGTACTGATGTGGCATCTCTTCTCATTGTGAAGGAACTCATGACCGAGAACCATCAACACATCAGGGTTTATGAAAGAGCCCACTTCCTTGCAAACAAAAGTGAGAACTTCATTTGGTATCATGCCCAGCAAGGGATTCTAATCATCATTGGATGTGGTTCTCAACCTAATTGGTGTGTCCATCTCTACTTGCAAATCCTAGATACCCTCAACTAAAAACCTAAACCTTCAAACTACATGCAGAAAATTGAAATTCTATAGATCTAAAAACTTAAAACCAGAGGCTGAGAGACAAAAGAAAATTAAAATTGATGAAGAAGCAAGAAATTCTATAAATAGCCCTTGTCCTTAAAAAAAATTTAATCTTCCATATCTTTAGGTAAATCCTTCCCATTAAGGCACGAGTGTGGGAAATTACTAATATAGTGACTATATTATAGTCTGTACTAGTACAAATTTGGAAATCATACATGATGAATGGATCATAGTTAAAGAATGTCACATTCACTCTCAGTGAAAAGACATTCATTTCATGCAAGTTATCATGCCATACTTTCCACGTGTCTCCATTCCGGAGACTTCTTGCAAAAAATTGTTTCTTTCAAGAAACTGGGCCTGAGATAAAACTTCATTCTTTGATCTACGATCAATCAATGGTCTTGATTAATACATTTTCATTATATGGTTATAAAATAATATATTAAGGTACATGTCGACGATAACCATACCATGTGTAGTGAAGGCAGACAACTTGGCAACCAAAAAGGTGATATTAACTCGACAGAACATTGCAATAATTAGATGTTTAATTAATTTCCATTTGGCATTGGCCCTAGGGCCCACACGACACACTTGACTCTTTAAATTCACCACAAAATACATATTTTTCTCATAACCAATGAAAAATTACCTAATAAAATAAAACAATTTTCAATGGGCGAATAAAATTTGCCAAATGCAATTAATTTTATTCCCATCTAAAGAAAATAATTCGCCTAACATATTACACTTTTTTTTTGGCAAACCAAAAAAATTGCCTCAATAAATATATATTTTTCCCCCCAAAAAATGTTTCATTCGCCACAATTTTATGAAATTTTAATACGCTACAAAAAAAAATCGCCAATACAAATTAATTTGTTGCCTACTTTGAAAAAAAATCGCCCTCGATATGATTTTTTTGTGTAATACACTATAGGGGACGAATGAAAAAACACTATTTGGGTCGTCCTCCATAGATTTGTAGGGGTGTTTCTTAAATATTGGTCTAGAACACTCTGTAATATCAATGACTCGGGGCATATCCATGATTCAAGCTTCAAATATCAAACTACGCAATGAAAATACCTTTCTCGATGAATTAGGGTTATGCTATGAAACTATCATAAATCACTTATGTATGCTTTAAAATAGTCTTCAATCACTCTGCAAACACTTCTTCAACTGGCAAGGTGTGAAATGAAAATAAGAAATGCCTTTTTGTTATTTTGCATGCCCAAAAAGTGAAAAACAATTAATGTGTTGTACCCTAGCTTCAAACTATCTTAGAACAAATGATAGAAAATCTATTGCCTAACCTTCAAAACATCGATGAAAACTCCTACAAATGAAACAACATATCCTTAATCCATTTATGCATCTTAATATTTTGATCGCATTCATTGTTTTATCCTATTCAGGGGTCAGGTAAAGATTTTTCATGAGAACTCCCTCTTAGGTCATTGACCTAATCAATTAGCTGATGAAATTTCCACAACAGAAGCTAGTGTGATCTTTCCAGTAGCATCAATCTATTCTTTTCTAACCCATGTATTTCTCATTTCCCTCTTAACTTCATCAGCATTTATTATTTTCAAGTCCCTTTATCATTTTGCACATTGTTTATTTCTATTGAACCTCTTACATTATTGTATCTACAATTCTTATTAATGTGACCAGTATTTTTACAATTAAAACATATCACATTTCCATACCTTGTGTTCCCTGGATTTTTCCTTAATCTGCACTACTTCATAATGTGTCCAAAATTGTTGCATTTGTAGCAGGTTATGTTCATCTAGTTCACAAAATCATTCACCTTTGATCTGCATTCGTTTGATTTGTGGCAATAGTTGTAGCAAGTGTAACAATATCTAGAAAAGGATGTGGTATTAGGTTTTCTCTTGCGTTGATTTTCTCTATGACAAAATTCACTAATACATTTGGGTCCAATTTCTGATGATAATTAGTCAAAATTCCGATCGCCACTAGTCAGACTTCTGACTAACATGGCTGTCGAAAATATTTTGTTAGAAAATTCGACGTATTCATCATCATCGTAATTATAACCATAATGACATCAAAAAAGACGGGTCTATTTTTGGAGAGTTTAGGTCAAATTTTTGACCTAGTTCTCACTGGAAGTATGACAACAATTAGATGAAATATTGTGATGAGTATGCTGTCAGATATTCAACATCCTCATCGGTTTATATTTTCAATGTAGTCAGAATTCTGATGATATCTATATTTTATATATATATAAATTGATTGTGTTGATCAAGAAATCCTAGTTCAGGATAATGAAGGAGCTAATTACAAGCTAGATTTCACAAAATGTAATGTCTCTTAGCTCTTCCACTTCTAGAGTGCATTATGTTCTTCCAAGATTTTGACACCTTGGTTGAATCATAGACCAGTCTGATGAGAAGTGTATGACAAAAGAACAGAAAGGAGAAATTTCTAAAGCGCATTCACTCATTAAAAAGGAAAGAATTTCAGAGACATTAGAAAAGTGCTATCAGTTGGCACTAAAGGTGGAGGATAAGCTTAGGAGAAATAAAGATCAGAACAATAAGGGCAGAGGCAAGGACTTCAATAGTGTAAGGATTTGTTCATTATTTTAGGTAGGATTTATACCTAATTTTTTTGTGGTCTGCATAAAATGGCTCCCATTGTTTAGAATGAGACTTCAAAAATATCTGACAATGAATCAAAGTAGCTCTTCCTTGTTAAAGTTGCAGGGTAACACTTATAAACAATTTTATTGAAAAAATTAAAAGTACATAGTCAAATGACTAAGGTTGCAAGTAATCGGTCACAAACAAAAAATATGCACCAATATTTCTTTGATGGATATGCACACCCTATTGCAAAGATCCTATTTTATCACTAGTAGGGAGGATGCTATAAAATATTGTGGAAAATGGCTTTACACCTACCAATTCTATTTTCTTGGTGACCTCTCTAAATATTTTCTACAATATCCATCAAAGCAGAAAGGATAGATATTTTTTGTCAAATACTACAGTTGCAAGTACCCTACTAGACATTTATCCAAATCGTGGAAGTAGATAAAGCATAATAAGAGGGATTTATAGTGATGAAGTGCTCTGGATTATCATTTGTATCAATGATGATTTTCCCTAATGCATTATGTACATGTACATGCTAACTTCCTTCACTCACACGATTCTCTAAAAATTGTGTCAACAATCAAAGCCGGTTCTTGAAAGAAACAAAAACAAAACAAGAACTATAAACTTAATAGAAACCTAGAATGGAAATTGAAAAAAACCTTTGGAAATTTAATACTTTACCTTTTCTCACATTCTATTGGCAAGTGATCAATTTTGTAAATGTGATTCAATTTTTGGTTTTCATTTATGGCAACACATCTGGGTTTCAAATCGATTCCTATAAAGACAAGTTTTGCTAATTCAGAAATCAACTAAGTATAGAAGCAGAGGTACATAAGTATTTTGGATATCGAAGATTGAGATCGATGAATTAGGGAAAGCGAGCTTAGAGGAAGACAATATGGGGTATGTATGACCTCCACCTAAGATCAATTTGGTTTTGGTTATGTCTACGGCGAGTTAGAAAGAATTGAAGACAAACAGACTGCAGCAGAACAACGATACAGAGCAATTTGACAATAGCGAAGATTGAGGGAGTATGACTGGGACTCCAAGAAATCAAAGTTGGATTTTGGTTGTTGATAACCCACACATTGAATATTCAAGAACATCGACTATGAATTTGATATTTACTATATTAAATGTATTTTGTATTGAAGGCTGACTTTGTAATATTTGTAATATTCATATTGGGAGCCAACTTTGTAAAGTTGTGAGATATATATGTAAGATCTTTTTGATAAATATATGAGGTTGTTGATGGTTATTTGGATGATTTTTTGAGTGAATAACATAGATCATTGAAGAGCTATAAAGGAACTATCTAAGCACTAGTGTTGCTTGTTTTGTTCATGACTAAGAACACTTTGTAAACTGTATTACTTTATAAGAGTTGTAAGCTCAGTTGGCCCCTAACAGGGTGTTGTGAACCTTTAACAGGGTTGTAATTTCTTTAAAAAGGAAATGTTCTATGTAATATTCAACTCCTAATAGGGACATTATACTTTAGTACATGCTTGTGGGTACCATCCCCACCGGGGTTTTCCCTTGGCCAAGGTTTCCTCGAAAACAAAATATGGTGTTACGAGTACTGTATCATTTTCTTATGTTCTTTTCTTTACTGCAAGTTTATGGTTAATTTTTAAATGGTTGAAGAATTTAATAAAGTGCTATAATACTGATTCACCCCCCCTCTCAATATTATACAATCCTAACAATTGGTATCAGAGCTTCTGGCCCTTGGAGAGAAAGTCTAGTTTGAGGGAGATCAAAATGGATTTGGACAGTTTGCAAGAAAATTTTGATGCTGCACTCGAAGACCTTGACAAAGCAAAAGTAGAAAATGGAGAATTGAAATTCAACATGCGAAGAGCTGAGAAATTTATAAAGAAACTCAAAGAACAACTTGAACTTTCCAGAAGTCAAAGATAATATCTTATGGTTCAGATAAAAGAGGATTCAGATGAAGACAATTCAGAACAGATGAGGCAACTAAAAGAAGAGAATGAGACCCTGAAACTTGAAAATGAGACTATGACTAAAGAAATATAGATACAAAAGGATGCTAATAAGAAATTTGAAGAAGCTTTAAACAACGCATTAGATCAAACAAAGAATGAGACTGACAACTACAAGAACAAATATCTAGAAATGGAGAAATACAATCAAATTATAAAAGGTGAACTTGTTGAAGCAAAGAAACACATTGAGAAACTTCACACCGGCAGTGATTTGATTGATGAACAAAGAGACAAATAGAAACCTAAAGGTGATATGACAGGTATTGGTTTCAATGAAGCTGAATGTTCAAAGAATCAAGAAGAAAAATCAAATGAGAAGATTGATGCTGAGAAACCTTCTATTGAAGAATATAGAGAACAGATCAGACCCTTCAAAGGTAGATGCTTTGGTTGCAACAAATTTGGACACATGAAGAGAGACTGCAAAGGTAATGCCCCTTTTAGAACTTTTTTTGGTTATTATTTTAACTGTAATGGATATGGGCACAAGAAAGCAAAATGCAGAAAACTTAATCAATCTGGATATAAATAAGACAATGGAAGAGAATCTACAGTGAAACCTACATGCTACAAATGTAATAACATTGGACACATTGCAAAGTACTGTAAGCTGCAAGTTAATCAAGAAAGAAGACCTCCTATATGTTATAAATGCAATAATCTAGGACATATAGCAAAGTTTTGAAGGTATAATGGTTCAGACAATAGAAGAGTACCACCTCTTATGAATTCATAGAAGAATGCAAATGATACTGGTAAGAGTATTGTAGATTTGAAGAGTGATTTTGAAAGTTCTTTTAAGAAAGCAGAAGATAGCAACAGTGGTAAGATATGGAATATCAAAGAAACAAGTGAGACATTAGTTTAGGGAGAGTCAATAGATGCTACTGGATCTTCGTCTGATGGTAGTAAAACAAAATTGACCTAATTGGTCGGTCATGGCCTTAGGGGGAGCATTGGATACACACATCAAAATATATCCCACCCTAAAATTTGTGGATTGAGCTCAAGCAAGCTTAGGTATGAACTTGGCCAACATCATATAACATACATATGAGAGCGCAACATCAGCTGACACATATATTTTGTTCGCAAGATCTAACAGCCGACTGGAAAGTATTGAGTAAAAGTGAAACTTATGACTTAAACTTGTATAAAGCACCATTCGATGACCTATCTCTTTACCATTTGACGAAGAGAGAGCTGAGGAGATCAGAGAGAAGAAAGATTCATACTATTCTATATTTGTTGTGCATGATTGATTGAAGCATAAAATGCAAAATTCAGTGGAAGAAAGGTATTTACATCATCTAGCCATGGATGCACCTATTATTTTTCATGTTGTAGTTCGACCTAGGTACAAATTTAAGAAACATCCATTTAAGTCATGTGAAGAGGATCCAGAAGGAGCATTTTCTCAAGCCCTGTATGGCGTATTACACGTAGAAGATATTAGGGCTTACATACATTGTAAGTACGATATACTGGGAATTGATGATATATCAACTGAGATGGAGTATATGACTGATAATGGAATCATGAAAGAAGAATACAAATACATTGATCAGTTAAGCATAATGAAAATTTTGGACTTATGTGAATTCAATGAAGATGAATGGTTTACGATACTATTGAGTAGGGTTCATGATCAATTCATTTGGATAGGTGATCAACTTGTAAATATCTGTAGTGACCTAATTCATGAAATCACTAGACTGGACAACACTGGAGTCATCCCTATTGCAGAGAAACATGTAAAGAAAGAAGTCGAAACCCTAACTCATTCTAAATGGGACAGGCAGGCAATGACAGTGAATGACATCTTTCAGCAAGATGTGAGATTGATTGCTATGATACTTGGATACAAATTCTACTACAGTAGCAGACCTAACTCAGTATCTGTAGGAGTAATCATGATGGCATGGAGAATGGTGAAGGAAAATGCACAATATAACCTATGTGAAGTTCTGGCACAACAATTTCTTGAAAATGTGAAGCTAGTGAAGAAGGGCAGAACTAAGACCTTTAGATTTGGTTCATTGTTGATGCATATGTCTATTCATATTGAGCACAAATTTCCTGGCTAACATCCTAGTGGTTGGAAATCTGGGATACCTATTGGTATTTTAATCTCATAGAGCTACAAGAGACAAAATACTACTTGGGTTGATGGTGAACTATTTGGTATGATCAACATAATAGAAAGATGGATGAAGAACATGTACATGATACATGAGGATATTGTTGAAAAGTACAAGGATACAATTTTTTTCATGGTTGAAACTGATTATGTATGTTTTGAAGCAGTCACACCTAGAAAGAAATGGTGTTATCCCATGGGTTATGAAGTAAGTTCTGAGGTACTTACCATGAAAGTAGAACATATTCTTGCATCAAAAGTTGATCCATAAGAAGAAAGATGGGGAACATATGAGGAGAAATCAGCAAAGGTGAGAGAAGAACATACTAGAGGTCTGAGGAAAATAAAAACTGAAAACCTTGTACATGAATGTGGTGTAAAGGCTGGGTTGACAGAAGAAGAACTAAAAGAAGTGAAAAAGAAGATGACATGTAGATCTCTTGGACTAGCAAGTGGAAGAATTGCAGCCCCTCCCACTCCTGAGATAGTTATGGTAGACAGTCCACCTCCTCCATCATAGCAAACATCACAAATAGAGAACATCACTCCTAGAGTAACTAGATCAAGCATGCATACATCACCTAAAGAGAAGAGCACAGTAAGAGAAGAGAAGAAAATAGAGAAGCACATATGAAAGCCTGACATTAAAATGATAGAGAAGAGAGAAATAAAACAAGGTAAAATGGTCACAATTGACAAATACTATGATAGGTATGAAGATTCAGACAAACTTAAGATTGAAGACATTGTGATTGAACATTTACTCACTTTCAAAAAGACTCTTTTAGAAATTGAAGGAAGTATACCTATAGACCTATATGGGAGATTGGAGACAAGAAAAAACTTAGCACAGATTGAGGATGATACAATCAGGAATCAGGAAATCGATAACATGTTGCCTGTAATATCTGTACAAGAAAGGGATAGAATATACAAGGAATTAAAACCTTTGCTAAGGACCAAAGTAAGATTTTTGAAAATCATGGCAAGGAAGTATGATGAATTCACTGAGGAAACTCAGAAGGCACTAGAGAAGATATTGATGAATACTACTTCTGACAAGTCCCCACCTCCTAAGACCACTTTTCCTACATAATTAGGAATGGGAGAAAGCTCAAAAGAAATAGAGACAAATGTTGAGGAAAGCGAAGTAGATCCACCACCAGATTTCTATGTTTCTGGTATGGCAGTGACTCTTGACACTTCACAAGATGAAAAGGACCCCTTTGCAGGGAATGTGGACACCCCTATAGCAGATGAAGCTGAACAAAAAGAGGAAGTAGAGAAGAAAAAGGAAGAAGAACAAAAGACAGAACATCAAGAGGTAAACTCATCATCTATCTCATTATTGGCAAGCAATGATGTGAATGTTGATAGTATGGATGAAGTTGAATTGGTCAAATTGGCATTTACTGCATTGAACAAAGCCAAGGAAAGATCAGAATAGAAAGGAGACAAAAAGGCTAAAGCAATTACAAGAGAAATTGATACTGTGAACAAATTGCTTCCAGTACCTATTGTTTTCCAGCACAAAGATGACATTGAAAATATGAGAATAACACTTGATGAAGTTGATGGGAACTATGAGAAATTGATAAAGATTGCAGAGGAGAAGGCAGAGATCAAATATTCAGAAAAGAAGTTAACAGAAGTTTGCAAGTCTATCACATGGGACTTAGGCATTGTGAAAAATTGTTTGACAAATTCAAAGAGTTGCATTGGACATGGGAGAAAATTGTGTAGCTATTGCATGAATCCTATTAGGCATGTTCAGAACGTAGAAGATATTATTGCCAAAGAGAGGGAAACTCTGAATGGTATGATGGATGGTTGTGAAACATCTTCACAATCTACAACAGAGCTAGACAAGGAAGTCACAATAATTTTGGCTAAACTCAGTGTATTGGATAAGGAGAAAGGGAGAGTATTAACAAGATTTAATCTACTGAAGATCTTTATCACTCCTAAGCTATCCATACTTGAGGTTCATCTCTCAAACTTGGAGAAAGTGGGAGCTTCACTGGATAAATCTATGCCCACAGAATTGAAAGAAGACCACATTGTTTTCACTGAATGGCTTAATTCATATTAGCCAAATATTTTTCAAAACATGGAATGTAGAAGTAAAGATCTTGGAAGATTCCTTTCAAGACATTCTAAAACTGGTGAGCAAGCACGAAATCTTATTATTTTGTATGCACCTTTGTCATTGTTGTCAAAGGGGTAGAAGAGAGAAGAAAAAAAAATATATGGGAGAAGAGAGAAGAAAAAATATATATATGGGAGAAGAGACAAGAAGAGGAAGGAGAGAATATAGAGAAGACAATTTTGTTAGAACACTTATTCATTTTTTTGTTAAGTGTTGCCATCAATGCCAAAGGGAGAGATTGTTGGAAAGTGATCAATTTTGTAAATGTGATTCACTTTTTGGTTTTCATTTATGGAAACACATCTGGGTTTCAGATCAATTCCTATAAAGATAAGTTTTGTTGATTTAGAAATCAACTAAGTATAGAAGCAGAGGTACATAAGTATTTTGGATATCAAAGATCGAGATCGATGAATTAGGAAAAACAAGATTAGTGGAAGATAGTATAGGGTATGTATGACCTCCGCATAAGATCTGTTTGGTTTTGGTTATGTCTACGGTGAGTTAGAAAGAATTGAAGACAGATAGACTGCAATAGAACAATGATACAAAGCAGTTGGACAGTAGCGAAGATTGAGGGAGTATGACTTGGACTCCAGGCAATCAAAGTTGGATTTTGGTTGTTGATAACCTGCACATTGACTATGAAAGAGCACTGACTATGCATTTGATATTTTCTACATTAAATGTATTTTGTATTGAAGGTTGACTTTGTAATATTTGTAATATTCATATTGGGAACCGACTTTGTAAAGTTGTGAGATATATATGTAAGATCTTTTTGATAAAGATATGAGGTTGTTGATGGTTAGCTAGATGAGTTGTTGAGTGAATAACAAAGCAGATAATGACAAAGATCATTGAAGAGATATAAAGGAACTATCTAAGCACTAGTGTTGCTTGTTTTGTTCATGACTAAGAACACTTTGTAAACTAGATTACTTTGTAAGAGCTGTAAGCTTAGTTGGCCCCTAACAGGGTGTTGTGAACCTTTAACAGGGTTGTAATTCCTTTAACAAGGAAATTTTCTATGTAATATTCAGCTCCTAATAGGGTTAGATCTCCTAACAGTGGCATTATACTTTAGTACAGCTTGTGGGTACCATCCCCACTGGGGTTTTCCCTTGGCCAGGGTTTCCTTGAAAACAAAATACGGTGTTATGAGTACTATGTCATTTTCTTATGTTCTTTTCTTTACTGCAAGTTTATGGTTAATATTTAAATGGTTGAAGAATTTAATAAAGTGCTATAATACCGATTCACCCCCCCTCTCAGTTTTATCCAATCCTAACACATTGTTCAACAAGTGGTTTAACAGGGAGGAGAGAGTGAACATATAGAATAAAACCTTTGATGAAATCCTCAAGACAATCATCATCAAGCAGTTGACCGACAAATAAAGGAGCATTGCTTGGATTTACATTATCAACAAACAAAAAAGAGAAAACAATTTGATCCTTTAAATATCATAGAGGCTGCTACAACATTAAAACTGGGAAGGCTTTTACTAAAGAAAATCATAAAGAAACAAGTATAAACAACTCCAAGCCACTTGACTAAATCAGATATAATTTCCCCAACCACAAGTACCTAGGCCTTTTTTTAATATAAAAGGAATAATAATTTCCAAAACATACTTTCTCAAAAAGTGAAATTGGGAAATAGCTGCAATTTACAAACACAGAGCAGACATAGAAGATGACGAACGAAAATAATGGACGTGACAATGGCAAATTTAGCCAAAAAGAGATTTATAATATTTCATATATAAGAAAAATTTAATTAAAACAAAAGATATTATACTAATTACCAAGAATATAGGAAACCTTAGAGCATAAAATACCATATACTAATTTATTAATTACAAAGTGCAGTACTGACTAGTGTGCAAACTGTGGTAGTTCTAGAGACTCCTTCATAACTAACCTTCACTAGATCCCCCAATTCCTCACTATACTCCAACTTGTCCTCACCAAGCCAATTCACCAAAAGGTTCTTTTTATTATGATTTAGAACTAATAGTGATAGTTCAAGAGATTCAAATTCATTTAATTTTCCTTTCGTCAATAGAGTACCAAAAAATTGGAGAAGAGGTGGCATTTTCCCTGGTTGTACTCGAACACTCTGCAATAACGTTGCTAGTTTCTTTAATATTAATTCTAAGGAGTATGATATTTTTAAATATTCACCCCTTTCTATTTATTGGACCTACTTCTGCTAGGTTAAAACTTTGATGAAATCCAAAAATACCTGGAAATTTTCTACTGTGTTCTCAAAAGTTGAAGGTATGCGACAATCCTGTAATGACAGTTCAAAGGTTTAGCATTCAAGAGTAAAACACAGAGTTGCATCATAAAACTAATACAAGATGATAAGTGATGCTACCAATAAAATTCATCCAAATGATCGATATGTAAAGCAACAAGAAATTACCATTAAAAGCATGTTAAGATTAAGCAATAACAATGTATTCAAAAGTGCAGATTTCTCAAAGGATATATGACTGTTATGAAAAGAATCTATAGCTACCGGAAAGAAAATGACATTTCCTTGGTTCAAAAAGTAGAAAATCTGAAGAAGGAAACATGAATGATAGGGGATTCAATGCAACATTCATTAAACAATAATGGTAATGATGTTATCATCTACATGGGCAAGAGAGGAATTGTCATAACTGAGATAGTCACAAGTACTTGAAAGGAATTGTCCACCCTAGGGTAATAATTACCAACTTCTTGATCTCTCCTGCATCCAAAACTGTTAGTAGACATTATGATACATCATTATTGATCCATTCCACAAGAAACAACAATCACATAAAGTGGAATGGGTCACATTTTCATTTTGGCTCTCAAAACTTGCCAAAAATCAACACCTACAACAGTATACAGACAACCAACAACAAGAAATCAATATGGAATTGCTAGAAATTCTAAACAACTTCTAAATGACATTCATACACTACTAGATTGTCTGCAAATGGATTCCAAATCAAGTGGGGAACTTAGATTATCAAAATATCAATGTAATTCATTTTAAAAATAGTCAAATTCAATAAGGAAAACCATGGATTTTCAAGCAATGTTTTTACAAACTAGATCAATCATGAGAAGGGAATATTCAAAGGCATAAAAATGACCAAAGGTTTCATTGAGAGCAGCAATACATGCACAAGTAGTAGCAGATCCAAGCCAAACAGAAGAGGACCCACAATTTTGCATTCAAGAGTAACATATTCATGATAAAGAGGTGAAAATATAAAGAGAGTAGTAGTACACAAGGTTGAGATCAAACACAATAAATAGAGGCCCATTCTATAGACACTTTCCAAGGAGAGGTAGAGTTGTGGTTAGAATTTCTAAATCCCTATTGCTTCCATGTCTCCATTTATTGTTCCTTCCCTTGGATTAAAGTTTTTCTTCATGATAATTTCATTGTTTTGAAGATTTATGATCTTTTTGTAAGAAAGCATTCACTTTTCTTTTAGGAATCCTTATATGTCAATGCCAGTAATGCCTCATAGTAATGAAACCATTTGTAGACACCCTAAAATCGACATACTTGCGACCTTACATTACAAACACTAATTTTCATCTATTAATTAATGATTTTTTAATCATTAATTAATCATCTATTTTCTTCTAATTTCATTCCCCAAATCATCTAATGAAATCCCCAAAATTAATTAAATAATTAATTAACCTTAATTGATTAATCTCCATTAATTAATTAAATTCAATTTCCTAAAGCTTAAATTTAAATATTTAAACTTATTAATTAATTCTTCTAATTAAATTAATTTCATTCAATAATTTAATTCTAAACCAAAAAGAATTCAATTATCTCACATGTTGAATACTTTAATTATAAAAATGAATTAAATATTCAGTTAAATCCTTTCTTTAGTTCAAAAAAGAGAACTCTTGATTAGATCTATGATTGCATGAATTACTCCACCTACCTCTTCAGTTCAAAAAGGTAACTCCAAATTACCTCTTCAGTTCAAAAGGTAACTCATAATTAGCTGTTCAGTTAACCAAAATTTATCTCCTCTCTCCAAGTTGAGGAGGTGGAGTTTACTGATGGCTTCCAGTTCCCTTTGATCTCAACCATTCATCCTTTAATCTATGGGATTGATCTCAACCGTTCATATCATTTCCATATTCTATATAATCAACCCTTCATAACCATTTGAAGGATCCAGGATTTCAAGCTTTCGTGCACCATTACTCTGTCAGATTGGTTCAAGCATCAAGCCTTCTTGCAATCAAACATCCATGATTTCAAGCTTTCATGCACCCTTACTCTGTCAGATTGGTTCCAGCATCAATCCTTCTTGCGATCACACATTCAATATCATATTCTCGACGCGCCCAAGTCATAAATGTTGCCCATACCAATACTAAGCACCACACACACAATGTTTTAGAAGGAGTAGAGAGAGACAATAGAAGATTCAAGCTTTGTTGGTTTGCATTCGTTTGTATTCCTCCTTGATTGCTTGTTATTTTATTGTTTGTAGGTTTGTTCTTGGTAGTTTGATTAATTTATTTCCATTGCAAATTTGTGCTACTAACCCTCATTATTGAGCGTACAGAACACAACCTGTACATTTTGGTGAACTTGACGTGAACTTACAACCCGCCTAAAATTTGGTCATGTCTTTCAAATCGCATGGAATATTTTTATGATTTTTTTTTGCAAGTTGAAGCTGATCTAACGAGGCCACAAACCAAAATTCAGAGTTTTTTTTATTTTTTTGATAAATTTTTTAATGATATTTAATAAAAAATCATTTCTAGGCACAAATCACAGTTTCTTTTCAAAAAAATTACATTTTTAGAAAGGTCTTAAAATTATAAAGGGGGTTTATTCTCTGTGATTTTAATTTCTGTGAAATTATTTTGCAAAAATAATAGATCTTTTAAAACTGGTTTGTTATGATAAAATGGGTCCCTAGGGCACAAATTAAGGAATTATGATCTAAATTGTTTTTTGCAAGTATTTGTTGATATAAGAGAGATACAGTCCAAAATTCAGATTTTTCTAAATTTTTTATTATTTTTTATAAATTTTTTTATGATATTTCATAAAAAATAATTTTGGACACAAATCAACATTTCTTATAAAAAAAGTTACATTTTTGGAAAGGTCCTTAAATTATACAAGGACTTTATTCTCTGTTATTTAATTTTTTTTGAGAAATATTTTTTTTAAAAAGAAAGATCTTTGAAAAGTTTTCTTTTTGTGTGTTCTTTCTTGATTTCTGTGCAAGATTGAGCAAATGACTAGTGGCCAAGAGGATAATCAAACACACCCCGGATGCTAGATCACTAATAGATGCCATAATAAGAACCGCTAACTACCGTACACAACAAAAAGCCATCTTGGCAATCAAAGCAAAATATCAAAGTGAAGCTTAAAACATGTATCTTGATTCTATCAAACGTTTCCCAACTAAGTACAAGGTTACCATTAGCCTTAACACTGTTAACAATTCTGGAGTTGCCAGATATTCTTCAATTGTTAGTTAGAAGATTTTGGTACTAATCACTTTTTGACAGCTTATGGCGAGGAAACAGTTAACAAAACAACCTAAAATTCATTCATTTGTGTTTTTGGTGCTTAAAACAAACATTGCATGCAAAAAATTTGAACCTCACTTTTCCAACTTTGGTGCTTAAAATTGACATGGTGGTTAAAAATTGAACAAAGACAAAAAATATTTGAAATTGGTGCATTAAAATCAAATAAGAAAATCATCACCTACTTTGGGCTTTAAAAATTGAATATTGGTGCTTGTATGGGTGACTAGCTTAGTTCACACTTGGAATTTTGGTGTTTAAATCGATTAACCTTGTGTCTTGGGTCATTGGTGCACTTGCACAAATCTGTTAGATTAAAAACCTTTATACATTTTTAGAAAGGCCTGTTTGGGGAATGCATTTCTTCCCCGAAGAACAACCTTAAACCAGTAATCCTTTTGATTGGTATATAAACAAGACGCAAACCAAAGTTTTGTTTTATATCTAGCCAAGCTCGGGCCAGGTGTGTTGATGATAGCTTGGATCGGGTGAATATCCCTAAGTACCCAACATGGTCAACTAGTTTCTTAAGTGATTCACACACATACAAATTGATTGGATAGATGCCACAGACCCTACTACAACCTTGTTAAATAGAGGCCAACTTGATTCAGCTCCGAACAAATACCTTATTATAGTGCAAGGGGTTGCATAAATTCCCTGCAAGATCCCCAACAGATGTGTTCCAGGATATTGTGGTAGTGAAAGAGATCTCACTATCATGACAACAATATCTGGCAATGGAAAAAACATGGGCACCTACGTCGTGGACCTTCGTATCCTAGTAGTGTGACATTTGTTGTGTGAGCTAACAAACATTCAAGCATTGGGCCTATAACATTGTATTTTGAAGCCAATTTTAACCTAGATTAAACGGTTTTTCCTTATTTAAGGACCCATGATAGATTATGAAACACATTTTCTGTTGTGCTTGTTCTGTGATCAGTTTCAAAAATGCAAAACCAACATAAAAAAATGGCAAAATGAGTCCAACGTGTTCAAGTCTAGGCTGTCAACATCAAACTTGTTTTGCAATCAGAATCCTTGTTCCAGAAATCAATTTTATCAGACAGATACACCAGATTTGAGATCTTTTTGCAAATTGTCTTGTTTTGCCACTATTGACAAAATTATACCGCAATCGACCATTTTATTGCCACACTTGAGCCTTTAAATTACCACAATTGGTGATTATTTACCACAGTTGATCTGTCACTTTACCACAATCGGTGAAAGTTTATCGCACTTAGCCAGGAAACTCTATACATCTTTTTTTTCCTTAAAACCTTGGGAAGATTCCCCATTTTGTGTAAAATATTAGTGTCTACATCCCAAAAAAATGTGAAGAATATTGTGTGAATCTCTAAACATTAAAGATCATCCAATCTCTGAAAGCACGATTATTGTCTAAAATATTGTTAATTCAAAAGTTCAGACTTGATTATCTTGATCCTGTTATCTCAAATCATCAATCTCTATCAGTGACTTTGTCCAAGGAAATAATCAAAATACATATCTTATATCACCAAGTCTTTTGAGATTAAGAGAAATCTAAATATGTCCCTAGAATTACCCTTGCCCAAACATAACTCAGACTCTCCTAGAAAGGTTATCCTTTTTTGTTTGCTTTATATCACTTATTTTAGTCAAAAAATCTTGACAACAATATGTCTTATACACCCCATGGGGGACCTTACACTAGGTCGAAGGCTAGGACACAACTTGATGAGTCCTACATCAACCAGTTCCCCCTGCGAGAACAAGAGCGAGAGGATGACCCTTTCAGAAACACTAGTCCTTCTCTTTACATTGAGAATCCCCATAGACCAACACTATTCCAAGATGTCATAGATGAGGAGCTTGAAGACTTAGAGAAAGACACCTATTCAACACAAGTAGTTGATGTTGTGGTAGGGAGAAATCCCGAAAGGTTTTTAGCCATGTTGATTAAGAAGGGAGTAAAACTCCCTGCTGAATTTAATGTGTCAACAGTATGGCCAGAGAAGCCTCTATCACACCAAAACACCACTTGACCCTCTCAAATGGAACCTGTGATATCCCAAGTCTTTCCATCATCGACGATGACAACATCAGGACAGACTGTGTCAAACCATACTAGCTCTACAAATCAAGCTAGCACATCATCCACACAAACCATGATAGGATCCCAACTAACTACACCCTTGCTCACTATTATATCTCAAGCCTCAGCCTCATGTCATTTTACATCAAACTCTCATGCTATGTCATCATTTCTTCAAATAAACAACAACCTATTTTCAACTATTCTGGTACTATAGTCAATATCTAGTAGCCTTGGGGTCAATACCTCACTCCCATAGGGATCATTCTTTACGGGTCTGACATTAACTCACCGTCCACCCAAGGCCACACCTTTGTTCCTATATGGATTACCACAACCCCAACAAAACCAACAACCACAACAACAACAACAATCATGGACCAATCAAATGCCCCAACATCATAATTATACACTAGGGAACCAATATCAACTCCCAAGGACTAGATCATATGTCCCAACTCAAGGGACACAGAGGCGTAGCCTCATACCTACCACAACACAGAGGTTCAGTGTCACCAATATTCCTCAATCTTAGACATACATGTTAATCCAGCAAGTGCAAACTCTACAAACCCAAATGATGGACATACAGAATCAGGGGCAAATTAAGTCCTACACCACAGAGGATTTGTACCCATACCCCTTTGATTATTCACTGTACATGTCTCCATTTCCCACTCATTTCTCAGTACCCAAGTTTGACAAATATAGAGGCAACACCAACCCTATCGAACATGTCAGATAGTTCTTTGCAAGTTGCATTGAGGTTGCACAAGACAAAACATACCTAATGCGACTGTTCCCACAAAGTCTAGTCGTACCTGCAATTAAATGGTTCTCACACTTACCTCATGGCATCTTGTCTTGGGGAGAGTTGGCCAAAAAATTCATTGCTCACTTCCATCACAATATGGAATGCAAGGTCAGTATCAAGGTCCTCTGTGACATTAAATAGAAAGATGGAGAATCCTTTGTGAAATTCCTACAAAGGTAGAGGAACACTGCAAATAGAATAAAATATGGCATTCCCGAGCAAGACCTCATATTCATGTTTGTTGACAATCTAATCCCAGATATGTCATTTACCATAGAATTGCAGCTAGCTCCTAACTTCAAGAAACTCATTGAATGAGGAGTTTGTTGTGAGCAAAACCTGGTCAAAAGAGGTATCCTTGCAGACCCTACCTAGAAAAACATGAATGAAACTGCAATAGATAAAGCCAAGTGGTGGAACAAGAACAAAAATGTCACTAGTGATGGTGTCATTAACATAAAGACTGTCAACTATGCTCAACCAAAGGTTTCACTACAAGGAGCACCTATGGAAAACCAAAAAACCATGGTGCCCACTCAACAAGTGCACACTCAAAACCAACAACCCCCTGTTCAAGCAACAATTATATCCAACAATTGAACCCCCACACAATGCCCACAACGGTTTCCATTTCCTAAATGAGACTTCACATGATTGGAGGAGTTGATAGAGTTAGCCCTAAGAAAGTTGATACAATCTAATACTATCACTCTGCCTGAATCAAAGAATATGAACATGGTGCTGTAAAACCAAAGTGACACAATGAAAATGACTTTTGAAAATTTAATCAGGTAAAAAGATGTAAAATACCCAGCTACTATAGACTGAAGAATGCCATTCAAGATCTGACTGACACAGGGGTTATCGATGTCACAAATGCCCAATCTAATAACACATTCCATGATCATAACAAAGGAAAATCCTTAGGGTCTGGTGGACAATCCAAACAAGTCAATTACACATATGCTAACATTGACAACACCATCAACTGCATCAATCTCTCAGATAGCCGTGTGGCCACTATTACTATTAAAGACCCAAATGCTAAATGTGTTGTCACCATGTGTTGTTCCAAGGTTGTCTTACAAGGAGTGCCTTCCACATCTACTATACTAGCTAATCTGCCGACAACCTCCAATCCACAGACCAATCTTGTGGATCAGATAAAGTCCATGCCTGCCCATATATCTATGTTTGACCTTTTGCGCATATCCTCGCAGCACAAGCAAGCTCTCGACCAAGCACTCCAAATTTTAGTTTTCCTAAGGGACATAACTCCAGAAAGCTTCCAAACCATGGTGAACCACATAGATACCAAAAAGCATGCAACCTTTATGGACCATGAAGTGCCACCGCACAAGCCTCTACATAGCGATCCCTTGCACCTGCTCATCCAAGTTCACAAACACACGATCCATAGAGTCCTCATTGATGGTGGAGCCAAATTAAACATATGATGTACTTTGAAAGTAATCAAATAATTGGGATATTATGAATCCAACATTGATGTCACAAGGAGAATAAATATCAAGGCCTATGATGAAGAAGAAAGGTCTTCCAAAGGTATCATCATACTACCAGTTTGAATAGGCGTAGACATTAAGAACACCCTGTTCCAAATCCTAGACCTAGAGTTGGGATATAACATGTTACTAGGAAGACGATGAATCCATGAGATGTAAATTGTACCCTCTACCTATCATCAGTGCATCAAGTTCCCATACCAGGGGGCAGAAATAATCATTTAAGGAGATCCAAACCCATTCCAATACTGCAACACCATTAGAAGCAGTGCTGGCAATCGAGTACCTTCAAACCAAGAGGAAAGCATCCCTTCCACCTCAAATTCTATTCCCAAGGATATAACAAGAAGGGAGGGGAAGATATCCATTACAGACAAAGGATGTGGTGAGTACAACTATGAGGAAGCTTTTACCATCACCAACATGCATCAAAGACCAAGGTTATATGACATGCCACAACCAGTGACAACACCTAAAACCCTGGAACTTGTTCTATTTAAATGTCCACCCACCACATTTGTCAAATGGGGGGACATTGCAGAAGAGAACCCTTTTGATCTAGATATACACACTTGGTTGTATAAGGACTGACATGAAACACTTCAAGCACACATACACCTATCAACATATGGAGTCATCTTCACAATGTTGCAAAAGTTTGGGTATGATGGTATGACTGGATTGGGGACAAGACAACAAGGTCTAATGGAACTGTCTTTACCGCCAACCAAAAGAAACAAGAGAGGGTTAGGCTATGGGAAAAATAGAACCAGTACTACCACCTAGGACATACCCATAGATCAAGAGCAAGTTGCAGAGTTACACCAAGGGCAAAACCCAAAACATGTCTTGATCAACAATATACTCCAACAATTATTGCCATCTGAAGTGGAAAACCCTTATTCCTGATTAACCCTTAATCAAGCTATCTAAGATGACAAGGAAAGTGGGACATCAAATGAGAATTCTAGCACAACCAATTCCCATGAGTATGAGTGGAGATCCATCCACGTTCTGAACCAACCATCTCATACTATTCCCCTCGACTAGTCAACACTATACACCTTGAGGATATGCTCGACCAAATGACCATAGAGGACCAACCATGTATCGATAAACATATCAATAACAATTACTTAGGTGGTGCATCCACATCAAATTCCAAGTTTGTCAGCACTATCACCATAGTACCGTTTACCCAAGCAGAGTCATCCCCCCATGAGGACCTTTGTCTAGTACATCCTGAACTGATAGAATGGGATCAACAAGGACAACATGACATTGATACCTTTGAAAATGATGAAGCCATCTTAAAATTCATGGGACTCAGAGAAGGTATTCCATCAGGGGACCACAAAGAAATTTTATCTATTGACCTTGACAGATCAACCTATTTTGGGGAGGAATCTCTTCTTTCCAGTCAAAAAATAAAAAGAGAGAAAAAAAAGAACACTTAGTAAGTGAAAACTGCAAGGCATTTTCTGAGTCAAAAAATGACAAAAGGACAATAAAAGGTGTATCTTCTAGTGAAAACCTCATTGAGGCACTAGAGGATGGAAAGTAGGACCTCCTCCCCTTAACAAAGGAGAAGTCAACATTACTAGTTGAGTAAATAGAAGAAGTCAACCTAGGCGATCAAAAGAGCCCAAATAATATCTATTTGGAAAAATCACTCACATTAGAGGAACGAGAGTAGTTCATTAAATTCTTCAAAGAAAGGCAAGTCAAATTTGCATGGTCCTACTCTAACATGCTAGGCCTACATCCGAAGCTAGTGTTACATCATCTACCATTGTAACCAAATGTCAAACCAGTCAAGAAAAAGTTGAGAAAGATGCACCCACAAGTCGCATTACTTGTCAAAGTAGAGCTAAAGAAACTACTACATGCTAGATTCATACGACCAATCCCATATGCAGATTGGATATATAATATAGTACCAGTAACCAATAATAATGGTTAGACCTACATTTGTACATATTTCAGAGATCTAAACAAATCTTGTCCCAAGGACGAATTTCCTTTACTAAATATCGACATGATAGTAGATTTCACAGTAGGAAACCAGATGCTATCACTCATGGATGACTTCTCAAGATATAACCAAATAAGAATTGCACTAGAAGACCAACACAAGGCTGCATTTACATGTGATTGAGGCACTTATTTCTGGAATGTAATGCCAATTGGCCTTAAGAATGCATGAGCAACATATCAAAGGGATATGACCACAATCTTCCATGATCTCATTAAAAAAATAATGGAAGACTATGTCAATGACATACTATCCAAGGCAATGCTTAGAGAGAATCACCTACAATTGTTGGGATCCATATTTGATAGAATGCAAGAATACAAAGTCTGACTAAATCCAAAAAAGTGTGCATTCAGGGTCACCACAGGAAAGCTTTTGGGATTCATTGTATCACATCGAGGCATAGAGGTAGACCCAGAAAAGGTCAAGGCCATCCTTGACATGCCACCACTGACCAATCTAAGGCAACTAAGGCGTTTACAAGGTAGGCTTCAATCCATAAGGCATTTCATCACCCATTTAGCATACAAGTGCCATCCATTCCAACATCTACTACACAAGGATGTGACATTCATATGGATAGAATAATATGAGCAAGCATTCCAAATATTCAAGGATTATCTATTGAAGTCTCCCATATTGGTGCCACCCATTCAAGGTAGGCCATTACTTTTGTACATCTTGACAACTAAGTTAGCATTATGAGTGCTCTTGGCAGAACATGGTGACCAAGACAAGGAAAGAGTTTTCTACTACCTCAATAGAAATTTGGTAGGCTATGAGCTCAACTAATCACCAATTGAAAAATCACGCCTCGCTATAGTCTTTGCTTGATAGAAGCTAAGACATTACATTTTGAGCCATCAAACCAAGCTGATAGCACACATTGACCTCCTGAAGTATTTACTTAGCAAAGCAACACTCATTGTGCCGCTCACTAAATGGGTGATGATCTTAAGAAAATTTGATTTAGAGCACATGGACAAAAAAGCTATCAAAGGGTAAGCAATTGCGGACTGACTAGCTGAGGTACCCATACAGGATTATCAACCTATAGTGTCCAACTTTCTAGATGAGTCCATTCTCACATTACAACCAATAGTAGAGCTTTGGCAACTATACTTTGATGGATCATGCACGAACCATGGTGCAGGAGTAGGGATAGTGCTCATTACTCCCAATAATGATGCGATCCCTAAATCTTTCAGACTCATCTTTCCATGCACGAAAAACATAACTGAGTATGAAGCTCTAGTCATTGGAGTGAAGACATATATACAATGGAGGATCAAGAGCCTCAAAGTCTATGGTGATTCACAATTGGTCATCAGCCAAGTAAACAATGAATACGTGACAAAAGATGAGAATTTGATCCCATATAGAGAGCAGATGGACAAACTGCGAGATTCTTTCCATTTCATTGCATTTGAGCAAGTACCAAGAGTTCAAAACAAAGTAGCAGATGCGATGGCTACCATAGAATCCTTGATCGACATGCTGGGAAACGAGACCAGGTTCCAGTTTCTGGTAGAGCAACTCATGATACCGAAACATCAAGATCCTATCATAGAGTCAATGCATGTCCTTGTTGGTCTTGAATCCCCATGGTACCATGACGTATACAACTACCTCCAATATAGTGTCCTACCACCTAACTTGTCTAGGAACCAAAAGAAGTCCCTCATCCGCCAAGCCTCTAGGTACACCCTTCTCACTAGTACTCTATATAGAAGAAGTCTAGATAAAATGCTTATACGATGTCTCACTTCCACATAATTCCAGAGATCCTTGTATGAGGTAAATGAAGGAATTTGTGGAGCCCACATAGGTGGCAATATCTTAGCAAAGAAGCTCATCTGAATGGGGTACTACTGGCCCACAGTAGAGATAGATTCCAACATGTATGTGCAAATGTGTAGACAATGTCAAATTTATGGAGATCTCATTCATGCACCAGCCCAAGAACTCAATCTCATCACTTCACCATGACCATTTTCTAAGTGGGGATTTGACCTAGTGGGTAAGATTACACCAACCTCATCTAATGGACACAAGTACATCATTACATCAACAAAGTACTTTACTAAATGGGTGGAATCCATTCCTCTCACCTACATCACTGGTAAGAAGAGCTCCATGTTCAATATACTCAACAACATCATCTGTCGGTATGGAGTTCCTTAAACCATACTCACAAATCACGGCACACCTTTTCAAAATCAAGATGTTGAAGTTCTTTGCAAGAAGTTCCACATTAAAAAAGGTTTCTCTTCGTTCTTCTATCCCCAAGGGAATGGTCAAGTGGAAGCCACAAACAAAACCATACTGAATATCTTAAAGAAAACAATCAATGATACAGGGCGAGACTAGCATTTACAGCCCAGTCCCACACTATGAGCATACAAAAATAGTGTGAGAACCCCCATAGGAGCCACTCCTTTCTCACTAGTATATGGGTCAGATGTTGTCCTACCCCTTGAAGTTGAAATACCATCCCTAATAATCTCATTGAAAAACATCATTTCAAATGAAAACTATAGAGTAGCAAGACTGAATGAACTAGAATTATTGGATGAGAGAAGACATAATGCACTCAACCACTTACAAGGCTATCAGAATCGCCTTAGAAAGAACTATCACAAGAAGGTAAGACCATGAATCTTCGAGGTAGGAGAACTTGTACTTATGGAAAATCAAAAGAACTAAGCAGAAAGGGTAAAACCAACAAAGTTCGAGCCTAACTGGCTAGGACCTTATGTCATTATCACATCTTACAAGAGTGGGGCATACCAACTAGAAACACTAGAAGGAGATCAACTCCTAGGTTACATCAACAACGTGCACCTTAAGAGGTTCTACGCTTAAGGTCTCGAGGTTAAGGCACTTATCTACATTTCTAGAAAATACAAAAATACAAAAGGTTACCTTGGTGAAAACCTAGAAAATAGGCACCTTGGCAACAACAAAAAAGAAGAAGAGAAAAGTATAGAGAAATAGAATCACTCTCTCAGTGAAAACCTAGAAAACATGCACTATTGAGCAAGTACCTTGGTGAAAAACCTAGCAAATAGGCGCCAAGTGTTAAAATCCTGCTTTGCCATCAATGAACTCCAAAGATCAAAGCTTGAGCTCCCCACACGCAAGAATGGCTACCCAAGATATTTTCAGAAGCACAATCCCCTCTAAGCATAAACACTTTTCCATGGTTTGTACTGGTCCACCAGCCAAGGGGGCAATTCTAAATTTATCAAAAAATTCCTAAAAAGAGCAAAGTGTCCTGAAAAAAATCAATCTTCATAAAAAAAATCAAAAATTGCAAAATCTCAAAGAAATAAAACCAATTTTGTAATCAACCAAGCGAAAGGTGATCAAGCCAATCAATCAATGCCAAAATCATGAGATTCACAAATCAGCAATGGACTCATATGACTTAGCTTTATTAGCTATCCAATCTATCAACAAGCACGTGGCGATCAAATTCAAGCCAATTAATCAAAGGTCAAAATCATGAGTTTTGCAAGTCAACAATGGACTCATATGACTCGACTTTATCAGCTATCCAATCTATCAACAAGTGCATGGTGATCAAATTCAAGCCAATCAATCAAAGGTCAAAATCATGAGTTTCGCAAGTCAACAATGGACTCATATGACTCATCTTTATCATCTATCAAATCTATCAACAAGCGCATGGCAATCAAATTCAAGACAATCAATCAAAGGTCAAAATCATGAGTTTCACAAGTCAACAATGAACTCATACGGCTTAGCTTTATCAACTATCTAATCTATCAATAAGCACATGGCGATCAAATTCAAGCCAATTAATCAAAGGTCAAAATCATGATTTTTGCAATTCAATAATGGACTCATATGACTCAGCTTTATCAGCTATCCAATCTATATTCAAATCAGTTATCTAAGTGATCAAATTAAAAATCAATCAAATCAATCAATCTTCAAATCAAATAAATAAATTGTCTTACACAGTGACAAATACACTCAAAACCAGACATATCAGTCTTATATGAGTCATCCATTCCTGAAACTAGACACAATCAAGCATCAGAGAATCAAGCAAATCAAGGAACAATAAAATGTTGACTAGGTCAGTCATGTCAGTCGGATGTCAGTCTATCTTTCGTGCTTATGTTCTTATGCTACTCCAGGATACCACCAAGTGATGAGAGTAGCTATGATGGATCATGATATTATTTTCTTTGATTGATATTTGTGGAATGTTTCATTTTGATTCTGGGGCAATGATGATTTAGGATAAATGTGGTAGGCGTTGTCACTTATCTGGCAGTCACGTAGTTCCACGATCTGAGCTTAACCCCAGAAAAGAATTAGACAATCCTTTTCTATTATCTACTTGTTACTACCAATAGAATCACAACGATATCCAAATGGTCTATATCTAGGTGCATTAGATTTCTATCTTGATTTTTTTCTTTTATTTTAGATTGTTCAGAGATCATAGCAGTACCCAGATGGTCAATATCTGGGTGCATTTGGATCTCTTTCTTTTCAAAATCATAGATCATTGCGGTATCCAGATGTTCAATATCTGGGTGCATTTGGTTCTCTTTCTTTTCAAAATCAAAGATACTAGCAGTATCCAGATGGTCAATATCTAGGTGCATTTGGTTTTCATTCTGTTCAATCTCTCTACTCCTTCTGGTTATCAAGAGATCATAGCGGTATCTAGATGAGCAATATCTGGGTGCATTAGATTCTCTTCCTTATTCATAATAAGGTGCAATGATGAACACAATTGGAAAACTCAGCAGTGACTTGGGTCACCCATCCTATCTATCAGTCCAATCTATTAATCGATTCTAGAGATAACTTCACACTAAATTTCTTCTAACTAACACATGCATTTACTTAGATATTTTGTGCATAGTAGATTGCATTCATTTATTGCATAAGAAAAATTCAAAAATGTGCATAGTAGATCATATAATCAATGCATCCATCATCAATAACATCATAACAAACATAGGAATGCATTTGTCATCATTGTATAGTGATTCACATTTTCAACAAATTAATGCTCATCTAATGCATTTTCTATGCTTAATTTGTTGAGGGGGCATATAGTCCACATGCTGTCACTAGGGCAAGCTCGGGCAGGATCAAATCTGAAAATTCTTTGACACAACGTGACGAATCACATTGTATCAGAGAGGGGCAAATGTAGACACCCTAAAATGGACATACTTGCGACCTTACATTACAAACACTAATTTTCATCTATTAATTAATAGTTTTTAAATCATTAATTAATCATCTATTTTCTTCTAATTTCATTCCCCAAATCATCTAATCAAATCCCCAAAATTAATTAAATAATTAATTTTATTTAATTAATTAA
>MU225573.1:44783-116432 GCA_018584345.1 Thuja plicata | reverse complement strand
TGTAATTCTGAAAGTTTGTAATTCCACATTTGTGGAGATAATAAGAAGCCCATTTTCTGTTCTTGCAAATTGTTGTTGCTTCTCTGTTTCTGTTATGTGTTTGTGGCATTAAGGGGAGCATCCTTCAACTTCATCATCTACCCTTATGGAATAGCAGATTCAACCACAAAGAACAGAAACTATGATTGTTCTGTCTATATCAATCTGCTCATAAAGGGGTACAGTCAGTTCAAAGCATACAAACAATATAAGTTCCTTTTGTTAGAATAACTGAGAGGGGGGTGAATCAGTTAGAATTAGTTCCCTCAAAAAATTATCCTACAGTCCTAAATTCCTCTAGATATATAACAAAATAAATTCAATCATATAAAACTCTGCTCGGTGAAAATGTATTATGTAAACTTTAACTTTCATCAATAATGTTTACCAAAAGTCAGTAAATTAATACTGTGATTACCGATCTAGGTCAATAAAATAAAGTATAAAGTATAATAACAATCCACAACATTCATACACATTAACACATATATTTTTAAGGTGGAAACCCTGTTTAGGGAAAAACCACCTGGGACCGGCAACCCAAAATATTTTCACTCTTCTGAAGGGAGCTCGGTGAGGAGCCAACTCTATTAAAGGTTACAATGCACACTATTAAATGTGAACTTGTTAGAGGATTTAAAAAAAATAGTTCTCTCTTGACCAGATATTCATTATGGGGTCAACAAGAAAACAATCAACATTCTCTAAATGTTATAATAAGGATTCACTATCCCACTCGGTTAAGAGATTTATCTATAACAATGGTTAAAATAATACAATAATAATCTGATTCAAATACAACTCTAAAATAAAAACATTCAGATATATTATAAGTACATAATACCTCTGATCAATTTGTTCACTTCAGTTCATATCATACTTTTTCTGCTTGGTAATCCTCTTTCCTCTGTTTTGCTCGGCGATGTCTGCAGAAATACTCGATTCTGTCTTTAACCAGTTTGATCAGTCATGCATCATTTTCACATGTATACTTCAGCATCTATGTACATGATTCACAAATGAATCTCTTGTCTCTTATATAGACATCATGTATCATTTAATTTTCATCCTTCAAATCTCGTCGCTTAATCTCCATCGTTCATTTTTCCGCTTAATCCTTCCTCGACAATTGTGTTAAAAACATGTTTCAATCTATGTGATCTAATCTTCCTTGAATTTTAATAACTGTTTGATCAAATAACATACTTCATCTTTTACCTCAAAATTATCAATTGCTAGATCAACATCCAAGTCGGCCTCAATTAGAATTAATTGCTTGGTCTTAGTATTAACCGAGTTGTGTCAGAAATCCATTGCTCGGTTATCACTGTTGCTTGGTATACACTATATTTTACTCGATTATTACTGTCACTCAGTGTATACATAACTCTTCATTTTTCCAACCACATAAACATTGTTTGTTCTAGATCTTCAATATATAAAAAATGTTTTCCACCATAATAACACTCAAATAAGTTGACATTAATGACAATACATTAACTGATAATGTTTATCATCACTTGTGCAACTCAGTTGAATATCAACAAATGACTTCAAACATATAATCAGTTGTAGTTCATCAATCTATCCCTTTGGCATTAATGGCAACACAATATGAAATATGCAATATAAAATGCCATACAATAAATACCAAACTTTTGTTCTACAACTACTACAATTCTATAGATCTCCTTAGCTTGAATATAATATGTGTTAGTATAAACAAAATATGCATTATGCAGACTCTCCCTACAGTTTTGAATTTCCATCTCTTGAATCTCTCTATAGATTAGATATGTCTCTCCCTATCTCTTTTCATGAAACTCTCTCCCTTAGATGGATATATATTTCATTGATAATTTTCTCCCTGATATTTCATAATGGATATGTCTCTCCCTTTGACAACAATGCCAGAAATAAAAATATGCAGTTCTTCAGTATCCAAATAAAATATCTCCGATTTTCGATGTAGTAGGTACCTTTCAGTATACACATATCGTTGTGTTGGTCCAGTTTATATTTGCATCAACATGATTGATATTTTGATTTCATGTAGGTTGATGCAACCTCCTAATTTGCTTAGTTACCAATAAACAAGGGACAAAACCCTAGTCTATCTCTCAAATACTCAAATGTATCCTTTGGCAACAGTTTTGTGAATATGTCAGCAAGTTGTTCCTTTGATTGTACATATTCTAGTATTATTTGTTTGTCTTGTACTTGTTCCCTCAAGTAGTGATACTTTATAGATGTGTGCTTTGTCTTTGCATGCATCACTAGATTCTTTGAAATATTTATAGCACTTGTATTATCATAATAAATCATCGCTGGTTTAGTGATCTCCTCATTCATTCCTTTCAGCAATTGTTTTATCCATGCTATGTTAGAACAATTTGTAGTAGCAACAACATATTCTACTTCTACAAATGATTGAGATATGCATGCTTTCTTCTTGCTAATCCAAGTAACTAGTCTTTCTCCAATAAAGAATGCTCCCCTAGTAGTACCTTTTCTATCATCTATATTCCCAGCCCAATAAGTATCTGTATAGAATTTCAATTTGAATTTTCCTTCTCTTTTATACCATATTCCATAATCCTCAGTATTCTTCAAATATCTAAAAATTCTTTTTACAACGGTCATATGTGACTATTTAGGGTTAGCAAAAAATATTGCAACTATTCCAACTGCATGTGCTATGTTTGGTCTTGTGTGAACAACATACATCAATTTACCAATCATAGATCTGTACAAGTTTTGCTTTACCTCTTATGTCTTGTCTTCTTTTGTCAGTTTGCATCCTATCAACATAGGTGTTCCGACTGGTTTTGATTCCTCCATTTTGAATGTCTTTAGTACTTCCTTTATGTATTTTGATTGAGTAATGTATATTCCTGCAGTTTTTTGTAAAATTTGCAATCCTAAAAAAAAATTGATCTTACCAAACATTGACATCTCAATTTTTTTCCTCATTTCATCAGCAAATGAAGTGCATAAGTTATCATTACCTCCAAATATGATATCATCAACAAATATTTCAACAATAATTCTCTTACCATCATTTCCTCCTTTTAAATACAAATTGTTGTTGTCACTTGTTCTAATAAATCCAATACTTATTAGATAAGAATGCAGTCTTTCATACCATGCTCTTGGTGCTTGCTTCAGTCCATATAAAGCTTTGTGTAACTTACATACCATGTGTGTCTGAATAGGATCAACAAATCCTTGAGGTTGTTCAATGTATACCTCCTCTTCTAGTATTCCATTCAAAAATGTAGACTTCACATCCATTTGATATACCTTGAATCCTTTATATACAATGTATGCAAGTAGTATTCTTACTCCTTCAAGTCTAGCAACGGTTGCAAAAGTTTCTCCATAGTCAATTCCTTCTTCTTGTGCATACCCTTTGTAAACCAATCTTGCTTTATTTCTAATTACATTCCAATCTTCATTCAATTTTTTTCTAAAAATCCATTTGGTGCCAATGATATTTTTATCACTCGGTCTCGATACTAATGTCCATGTCTTATTTTACTGTATCTTCTCAATTTCCTCATTCATGGCATTAAACCATTCTTCATTTTCTAATGCATCTCTAACATTCTTAGGCTCAAATTCATAAATTAAATAAGTGTCATCTCTAAACTTACTTCTTGTCAATATGCTTTCTCTTTTATCTCCAATGATCTCATCCCATGGATGGTGTCTTCTAACATATCTAGCAAGTAAAGTTTCAGTTCTTGGTCCTGTTAGGGTTTTTTCTTGCAAGGCCTCTAAAATGCTTGAATACTTGAATAATTCTATGACTCTCAATGCCTTTGTAACTCTAACTCAAGCAAGAGAAAACACTAATTAATGAGGTATTTTGATAACACTGGGGATACCTATTATCACCTCCTTCTTTTTTGAGATCCACTAACTCAGGCAGGTTTTACCTATGATTGATTACTAATTTGACTATATCTTTAAAGTGGATTTTACTTATGTGCTGAATGCTCTGTTCCTATATGGATATATAGATGAAAATTCAAATAACTATGATTACTCAGAGGAAGAGCTTAACAATCCAAATCATTATCTTGATGATGACAGACAACAACATAATAAGGAATTTCATCTTTCTTTCCATTTACAATTCTTATGAATTTAGGAGGAATAACCTATTTGATTTTCTCTTTAAGAAATCAACAAACTCCAACTGTAAACTCTGTGAGTACAATTTATTTTGAATATATTCTCTGAAGGTAATTGATTTTGAATAATTTTAAATATTTTGGATGATGATGGATCACCAAACGAGTTCTAGACCAGTGCTTATCCTTGGGCTATAGAGTCAAAAGATATAAATCAACATAGATAAACAAATAAAAATACTGTAGGATGCCTTACAACCTACATACAACTCAGGTAAAGTGCCTTACAAATTACCCTGTCACTCCCACAATGTTATATCAAATCCTCAATTACTGTTGTACTCTCTAAAACTACTCACAAAATTTAATTCTCCCCTTAGAAGAAACTTGCAAATAATTAGATAGCTACCTCATAGCCAATATGTTTAACATGCCTTACAAATTAAACATAAAAGAGTACACACAATAATTAAAGAGACAATAATAATATAGAATAAATCTATACTGTATTTTATTCATAAATTTCTGCTTTAATACATATCAAGGCTAAAAGCTCAAAAAAAACACAGACTGGAATCTAGAAGTCTGGCTTGCCAATATATTTTATCTCTCTTCAAAATATTACAATTTGATCTATTTATAGGTTCTAACCATCTTGGAATCCTTAAGACAAGGATGCAACAAGCTTCAGATGGTTGTAAAAACCTAACCCCAAAACCTAGAAAAAGACATTGAACAAGAATGCACCAAGCGGTGGAAAGACAGAATAGAGGAATGAAATCTGATATGTACTTTGTCTTCATGTGATCTTCGTCCTCTTTGGTTGTGCATCTTGAGGATAGTCCCTGATTTGACTTTTGGTGATGACTAACCTGCTTTTCTTCCAAAAAAATCTGAACTAGATACTCTGACATTCCTTTATTCTTCATCAATGATATCCAAATCTACTATTACTGGCCTCTTCTTTTTGGGATTTGTCAAGTTATCCTAGGCAGTCACGTCCTCTTCTTTTGGCCATTCAAAATTTTGGATATTCTCCAACTGAGTCTTTTGCCTCTCCCATATAGCATCTGTTATGCTCTTAACATCATATATGAATTTATTACAATCTGACTCTACTTTAAATGCCTCATCTATCAGTGCATTGAATCTTTCCATATCCAATTCTCCCTTATCTTATATATAAATGTCTTTATTTGGGAGTAAATTGTCAAAATCTGATAACCATAACCCCAATGGTTTTATTTGATCATCCTCTGTCCTAATAGGTGGCACAAATCTATTATATCTTGACCCAAACATCTTTAACTTAACATCGACTTGGTTGGCCTTTCCTTTGAAGAAAGATAGAGTAGCACCAATTTGTTCTATCTCAGTACCAACCAAGGTTACTATTTCTAGTATGTTTGATCTCAATGGTTGTACTGATGCTAGTCTTTCAAAAAGTGTAGTCCTTTCAGACCAAGTAGCATAATAGGGGTTCAAAATTGTCAAAAAAATTGCCACCTCAGCTTGTATATCTGGAAATCTACCATATTCCCCATATACTACATCCATCTTATCCTTAATAGAATTTATTCTATGCTGCAAAATTGATACCAATGCTTCCAAAATCACACCATTATGTTTAATGGCTCCCTGCTCTATTTCAATCAATGTATCCCCTGTATCTTCAGTCTGGATTTCACCATCCACTACCTCTTTAGGATCAACAAGGGTGGGCTCTACAATTTCCATTAGCTGCTTGGTAAGCTCATTTATGACCATATACTTTTCCTTAATTTTTATCAGTGCAAGCTCTCTATCTTTTGAAATATCACTAGCATCACTAGTAATCTTTTGTAGTTTCTCTGAGAGTTGAACTATTTTAGCTTCATTAAGCTAAGAAACATTGGTTAGAAGTTGGGATACCTCAAGATCCCCTATATTTTGGAGGGTCCAAATAATGTTACTTCCCTCCATCTTCTCTTGAATATTCAGAAGGGCTGGTTTATGATCCTTCGGAGCTAAGCTCCATATTGCAAGCGCTTGGGATTTAGGGTTATACCTAAATTCTCTAACCATGTCTCCAACCTGGGTCTCTGATGACAATTTCATATCAGACTGTCTCCTTATTTGGTCAATAATGAATGCTGAAGATAAGTCCTAGCCCTTAACAAGTAGTATCCCATTGGCCTTTACCAACTGTCTTGCTTGTTCAGGAGTAATCTCTTCTGATTCAGGATCATAATCCTGTAATGTTTGAAGAGCTTCTTGGGTGACTGGATCACCACCTTCTAATTGCAACTGCTTTTTAACTTGTTGTTGTTTATTCCATATTAGAAAGTCTTTGAATTCCTTTGTTTTAATGAAGTTGTCATCCTTAAGGAATTCCTCTTGATGAATCAATCTTTCATCAGTACATGATCTCAGAGGTAATTCCTCATCTTCCTCTATATCCTTTTGTAGCCTTTTTCTAGCCCTGATTTGTTTTCTGAGTAAATGATCATAGGGTCTATCCCCTATTATTAATGCCCCAATTTTGTCTGTTCTTTTCCTTTGGGAAGGTTCACCTATTTCCACTTTTTGCCTCTTAGGTGGAGGCTCATTTATGACCTCCTTTTCAGGGACCTCTGTCAGGTCAATAATGTTCTCCTCTTCCACCATACACCATAGGGGAACTGCTTGATACTCTGGATGAGAAACCGGTGAGGGACAACCCTGATCACTGTCATCATCATACTCAAACTCAGAATGGTCTTTATGGCCCTTCACAGGAACTACCAATGCTTCTTCTAATTGATTACATAGAAGAGTATGATTTTCAATCATTGCCTCTAGCCTTTTCAAATATGACAAATTGGGAAAGAAACCTCCAAATTTTAGTCCTTTTCTCTTCACCTTCCTTTCTAGGTCCAAAAGCTCATTGAACTTAATTGCTCTTTTGTTTATTTCTTCATCTTCCATGATATTTCTTATCAGGTCCTCCTCCATACATTCTTCATGTATTTTGGAGTAAGGGATAGTGGGTGTAAGCAATTTTCTTGTATTGATGATGAATCCCTCTATATCCACATGCCTATGGAAGGAAAAAATCATCCTATAGTGATTCATCTAGGCATTTATTGGGTCCATAGCCTTCTTCCCAATAGTGAAATTGTATATTCTGAACTTCCTGGGGGTAAAAGTACCCTTCCTATGTGGAGCCAAGTGCTCATTGTCAACCAGAATCAGTTGTCTAATGAATTCAACTGCTGCTATCCTTGGTGACACATAAAATGGCAAAATATGTGGGGGTTGAGGGCAACCATAAACCCTCATTATTGTAAAGTTCTTCTCAAAATAGAAATCACCCCAATTATGATCTCCTGGCCATTTTTCCAAATATTGACAAGGCCTCAATAGCTGGATAACCTTAACATGCAATCTGGTCTTCTCTACACCCAAACATTTAAGAATTGGATATATTATCCAATTCTCAAAAGCACAGAACTCCTGCTCCCTGGAAGTATTATTCCATATTTTGAGCCAAAACTGAACAGGGTTATCTTGGCCATGATGAAATCTCTGTGGCTGCAAGTTATGACAATTCATAATTGGAAAATTATGATATAGGATCAAATGCGTAAGTATTGAATAGTGTAAAAACCTTGGGTGATCCTTCTTGCTTTGGATATCAACAAAGCCCTGATGCATTTGATCAATGATGTATTGAATTTAGTCATAGTTGGAAATGGTATGGAAACTCTGCATATCCAATATCATCATTAAAATGTCTGAGGTAATTCTGTCAACTCCAACATCTTTTCCCAGCACTCTACATAGTGCATAAGCTATATATTTGACATATAAATTCATGTCCTTATAAACATATGGGGTTGTATAGGCCATTGTATGTATGTATGCTTTCATCTTCTTAGGGACATGGAAATCCTTGATATCCTTGGCCGTAATGCCTGCTTCCCTAACATATCTATTTTCCAATCTTTGAAGGTTTATCTCAGTAGTCATGGGGTAGTATACATTAAAAGCTTTCATAAATGTATTATGGTCTAGGGTAAGTAGGGGCTTGCCATCATCCCTTTTAATAATTTTGGACAAGGGATCATACCTACTGGCCAACTCTAGTATGAAATCAACATCAATAAACACATCTGGGACAATTAACCTAGCTAACCCACAAGTCCAAGGGTTTGAGATAGGTATGGGTTTATCACTATTCTTAAAAAAGTAATTGAACAATGAATACCCTGAAGACCCAGACGTCTTTGCATCTCTAATATATGCCATGTTATCTATTAAGGTGTCAGCACTTACCTTTCTGTTATGGCTTGACCCTGGCAATAAAGTAAGAAATTTATCTGAATAATTTCTCTTCCCCTTTGACTCATCCTTGACATCATCATTTTTTCCACTGGTAGAAGCCATGCTCTGTGCTTGACTCATTTTGCCTTGTTCTGTTATCAACTTTTGGTACCACTATTGAAACAAATCTATTAGCAAACCCTTGCTATCAATCTGTAAATCCTTTGCAACTCTGAGTTCAACCACCAAACACACTACAACTTTCTCTCTCTATCAAATTTTGAACTACTGAATCACCTTTTGAATTCTCTGTTTCTGGAAATTTTACTTACTCAGAAAGTACTTAAAACTTCGCAAACTCTTTGCTTCTGAGAAAATGAAAACATGGTAAAATGAAATGATAACAAGGAAGCATACTTATAATCAATAATTCAATGCATACATCTCCTCAAACTGGTAAACTAGCATTCAGTCACTTCCGCAATTAGTTTCACATACAGTGCCATCAATTTCTAGTTCTAGCCATGACATTCAATCTGTTAGACAATCAATTTCTGATGAGTGATTTCATATAAAAACCTTATAAAATTCAAAGTGTAATTGAAATCAAATCTGATTGGCCACATTTACTTAGACTAAGGCTACTTTTCCATCTGTTATAATCTTTAAAATCTAATTGGTTAACAACTGTCCACGGTGGCGCTGCTGAAAAGTCATTTTTTTAACTCTGATCAACTTCCAGCAACTTGGAGACTGAGTAGTCTCATTGTCGTATGATAATATAGATAACTGCAATTCCCTCAAGAGACTTGGTGACAATGTTATTTTCAAACTAATTTCTAACCCCCAGTTTATTAAGAGACTTGGCAACTGAGTAATCTCCAGGTCGCTTGATAATTTCTGAACTATGGTTTCAATCATGAGACTTCCCGACTATCGCTGGATGCAATCTTTGATCAACGGTTGTCGCTATGTCTCTTATTATTTTTCTTAACTCACTTTTAATCAAGAGACTCAGCAACAACACTTAAACTGTTATCTCAAAACATTTACCCATAACCATGAGTTATATCAGGAGACAACGCGACTGCATAGTCTCAAAGTCGCTTTACGGAATCTTTAACTCTGATTAAATCTCGAGACAACGCGGATGCCATCAGATCCTGTCTTAAAATAAATGGTGGTCGTGAAGTCTCCTTATTGTTTTAGCATATTTCAATTGATCAAGAGACTATGCAACAAAGCCTTTTCGCCAAGTCTCGTGATAATAAAGAATATTTGCTTTCTCTTACGAGACCCAGCGACTAAGAAATAAGGCACATGCAAATAAATTTAACTTAAGTGCCAAAAAGGTGAGAAGAAAATAGGACCAGTTTTAGAAAATTAGGGCTTCTTCACATTTTTGCCTAGGAAATACTAGGGTTTAAGGTTTATTGACATTCTTAATATGATTTTGAGGCAACAAGACCTACTAATAGCAGAATATCATCATTTTTAATCATGATCTTAACTTTCAGGATACAGGGGATGACCGTCAATTCCAAAAAAATTTAGGGCAAACATCAAATAGGAAATACCACTAATAGGTCCTTCATCATCTTCTTCTATATCTACATTGTCTTTGGTTCATGATCTTTTGTTTCAACATTTTCTCGATTCTCAGTTTGTGCTACCCGTTGCCCAGTGACATTATTTTGTTGCCCGGTAACATTAGTCTGTTTCTCGGTAATGTTAGGCATCTTCATCGGTATAATATCAGGTTCTCCCAGTAAACAAATTTACTGTAATCTTCAAGTTCTTTAATGTTTTCCTCATCATTTATCTTAGAAAATTCATCAACTTTTATATTTTCACTCTTAATGATTTTGTTAGTTGCCTTGTTGAAACATTTGTAAGCTTTACTCTTAGTAGAATATCCAAGAAATATTCCTTCATCACTTTTCAAATCAAATTTTCCATTTCTCTCATCTTTCATAATATAACACCTACTACCAAATATTCTAAAATAACTTACATTCGGTGTATATCCATACCATATCTCATAAGGTGTTTTGTTTGAATCTTCCTTTAGTTGTACTCGGTTTAGTGTGTATACTGTTGTGCTGACTTCTTCTCTCCAGTATGTTTGTGAAACTCCTTTCTCAATCATCAATGTCCTAGCACAATCAACAATTGATCCGTTCTTTCTTTCAACAATCCTGTTCTACTGTGGTGTTCTTGGTGCAGAAACCCGTCTTTTGATTCCATACTCATTGCAAAAGTTAGTGAACTCATCAAAAATAAATTCACCTCCTCTATCAGATCTTAAACACTTCAGATCTCTATTAGTTTATTTTTCCATTTTAGCCTTATACCACTTAAACATCTTAAATGCTTCATATTTTTTTTTAGAAACATGACAGTCATCATCCTAGAATAGTGATCAACAAATAAAATAAAATATCTGTCTCCATAATAGCTTTATGTTCTCATTGGTTCACATAGGTCTGTATGAACTAACTCCAAAATGTCATTAGATGAAAAATTCTTGCTCTTGAAACTAGATTTTGACATCTTTCCTATTTGACAATTTTTTCAAATTACATGGTCTGGTTTAGATAAGTGAAGTAAGCCTCTAACTTTTATTTTTCTACTAATCTTAACGATGTTGTCAAAATTTACACGATAAAGTATTTTATGCCATATCCATATATCTTCATTCTTTTCCAATAAACAAGTAGTTTCAGCTATGTAAAGATAGAATAGGTTACCTTTAGATTGTTCACTAGTACCAATCAATTTTCCTTTTCCATCATAGATTCTGGCTTTTCTATTCTCAAATGCAACTTGGTGACCTGTGTTGTTCAACTGTGAAACACTCAACAAATTGTAGTTAAGTCCTTTTACCCAATAAGCATTTTCACATTTGATTTGATTATTCAGTTTAATAGTACCTTTTCCTTTCACTTGACAGGGTGTATCATTTCCCATTCTTATTGATCCTCCATCATAATGTTCAAGAAATTTAAATTTTCTTTTACCACCAGTCATGTGATGTATACGACCACTATCAATAACCCAAATATCATGTTTATTAACTTTAGAGATAAGTGTTGTTTCTACATACCTTTCATCTTCATCTGAATCATCTTTCAATGCTACAAACACTGTCTCAATATCTTCATCACTGTTAGAGTTACTGTCATTAACTTTATCTTCAACAATGTAAAAACTTTTTTACCTTTATATTTGTAATCTCGGTTATCTCTTCTATCATACTATCGGTTCTTTTTGAAGTCACTATCATCCTTTTTGTCATTAGATCTATAATTTCTATCATCATTCTTTTTGTTAGGGCATCTTGCAGCAAAATGGCCAATATCTTTACAGTTAAAGCATATCAAAGGTAGTTTACCTTTATATCTTCCTTTACCTCTGTGTAATCTTCTAACCCTTAAAGCTTCAAGTTCATCAAGTTCCTTGTCATCACTATCACTGTCATTGTTATTTTTGATTATGTGTTTTCTATTAGATTTGCCAATTTTCAAAGTAGACATAAATGCAGATTCCATATATGGTACAATACTATTGTCAAAGTTATTCAGCTCAAAATAAATCAATCTTCCAAGAAGACTATCAATAGTAATGTTATTTATAGGTGCTGCTCTCATTTCATGTATTTCAAAGACTCTTATAAAATAAATAGGCAATAGAGTTCTAAGAATCTTAACCACAATTGTGTCTTCAACAATGGTTCCACTAGATCCTCGAATATAATTCACAAATTCTTAAAGTCAAGTACTATATTGTGTGATGTTTTCTCCTTCCTTCATTCACATGTCATCAAACTTTCCATGAAGGCTCTCAGTACATTTACATCTCCTCCACAAACTATTGTAATTTGATCCCACATCTTCTTGGCAGTTGTACAATTTTGGATGTCTTCAAATTTAGAATCAGTAAGTGAAGAGGAAATCTCCACATGATAAGGTTATGCTCATATTTTTCTTTCAGCTGATTTATCGTCAAAGCTCCAGTAGGTAGAATGAATTCATTGTATAGAAAATCTTCAATGTTGCTTGCAATTCCTGATAGGTATTAATCTCATTTTTCTTTTCCATGTATGGAAGTTATCCTTGTTCATCTTAGGTGCATGTCTCTTATAAATCTTGTGATCTTTAGCTCAAGTCCTTGAAAACTTTCTTCTAAGCACTATATGCTCCCTAATAAGCATTGTCGCTCCTTGATAAGCACTGATAGCTCTGATACCAATTGTTAGAATAACTAAGGGGGGGGGGGGGGGGGGGGGNGGGGTGAATCAGTTAGACTCAGCTCCCTCACAAAATTATCCTACAATTCAAAATTCCTCCAGATGTATAACAAAACAAATTCAATCATATAAAACTCTGCTAAGTGAAAATGTATTCTGTAAACTTAAACTTTATCAATAGGGTTTACCGAATGTCAGTAAATTAATACTGTGATTACCGATCTAGGTAAATAAAATAAAGTATAAATTCAAATAAAAAACCACAACATTCAAACACATTGACACATATATTTTTAACGTGGAAACCCTGTTAAGGGAAAAATCACCTGGGAGCGACAACCCAAAATATTTTCACTCTTCTGAAGTGAGATTGGTGAGGAACCAACCCTATTAAAGGTTACAATGCACATTGTTAAATGCGACCTTGTTAGAGTATTTAAAACTAATAGTTCTCTCTTGACTAGGCATTCACTATGGGGTCAACAAGAAAACAATCAACATTCTCTAAATGTTATAGTAAGGATTCACTATCCCAGTCAGTTAAGATATTTATCTGTAATAATGGTTAAACTGATACAGTAATGATCAAATTCAAATACAACTCTGATTTGAAGATATTCAGATCTATTCAAAGTACATAATACCTCTGATCAATTTGTTCACTTTAGTTCATATCATACTTTTTCTGCTCGGTAATCCTCTTTCCTCTGTTTTGCTCAGCGATGTCTATAGAAATGCTCAGTTTTGTCTTTAACCAGTTTGATCAGTCATGCATCAATTTTGCATGTATGCTTCAGCATCTATGTACACGATTCATAAATAAATCTCTTGTCTCTTATATAGACATCATGTATCATTTAATTTTCATCCTTCAGATCTTGCCTCTTAATCTCCATCATTCATTTTCCACTTGATCCTTCCTCGACAGTTGTGTTACAAACACATTTCAATCTCTATCCTTTGATCTTCCTTGAATTTTAATAACTATTTGATCAAATAACAAACTTCATCTTTTACCTCAAAATTATCAATTGGTAGATCAACATCCAAGTAGGCCTCAATTAGAATTAATTGATCGGTCTTAGTATTAACCAGGTTGTGTCAGCAATCCCTTTCTTGGTTATCACTGTTGCTTGGTATACACTGCATTTTACTCGGTTATTACTATCACTCGGTGTATACAGAACTCTTCATTTTTATGACCACATAAACATTGTTTGTTCCAAGTCTTCAATATATAACAAATGTTTTCCACCATAATAACACTGAAATAAGTTGACATCAATGACAATACATTAACTGATAATTTTTATCATCACTTCTGCAATTGGTTGAATATCAACAAATGACTTCAAACATATAATCAGTTGTAGTTCATCACCTTTATTCCTAAGAACACATAGTTTAAAATGGATCTCCTTATGTATATAAAATACGTTCACAACTCCTCAAACACAGATGGTTAGCATATTCAACAACAATTTCAAAACCCTACTATTTTTACTTCTTTTCCAGTCTGATACAATGTTGTAACAATGATAAATACCGAAGTAACCAATGTAGACCCTAACACTAAACCCTGAAACCTTGGAAATATGAAGAAAATGTGGTAGTTCTAAAGGTGGAAATGGATCAAGTGAACCTTCTATTGGAATTTGCATCCTTGTGATTACATTCCAATTGAAAACACATTACAAAAGTTTCACTTTAGAATATGAAGAGTGCTACAAATAATTTATTAGAAAAATCATAAAAAATCTGATAGCAACTGCATTGGTAGATATGTATGCAAAATGTGGAAGCATAAACAAGGCATGTGAACTCTTTAAAAAAATACATTAGAGAAATGTGGTATCATGGAATGCCATTTTTGTAGGATAGGTACAAAATTGATTTTTTTAAAAGGCTCTAGAAAATTTCAAGCAAGTGCAAATGACATTTGTAAACCTTAATTCCACAACCTTTTCTAGCATCCTCCTTGCTTGTGCCAAAATGGGAGATTTGGAACAAGGTATGGACATCCACCAAAGCATAATAGAATGGGGATTTATGTTATATATAATAGTTGGAAATACTCTGATAGACATGCATGCAAAATTTAAAAGCATAAATAAGGCACATAAACTATTTGACACAAAGTAGAAAGAGATGTCATCTTATGGATGTACACAAAACGATAAGAGGCATCAAGATTTGGTTTATGGATGACTTGACTGGGCTTCCTATAAGAGTTTTCATCTCATGGAATGTAATGATTACATGATATGCACAACACAAATTTTTTGAAAGGGCTTTAGAAATTTTCAACCAAATATAATTGGCAGGCATAAATGCAAATTCCACAACTTTTGCTAGCATCCTCCCTTCCCGTGCCAAAATGGGAGCAAATTTTAAATCTTATTGGAATCATTCCAGTGAGAGCATTATGAGAGATATAAATTTACATGATACTTGGAAGACTTACTAACTTAGGATGTATTATTGAAGATTTGTATGGTTGCAGGATAGGGGAGCATGTTTGAAGAGAGAAAGAGAAAGCCTTAGTACTATTTTTTCTATGTACAATCATAATTAAAATAAGGGTATTCTTGATGACAAATTGAAATATGTCTAAATCCAAGTAGGAGGGTGCCCAAAGTGAGTTGATTTGGTGGTTTGGTAATGATTTCAAACTTTTCTATCCGTTGGTTGAATTTTGGAAGCTTAAACAATAAATAAACGCAAAACTACCAAATGTTATTGATTTGAAAACTATACACATTCATTAAGATGGAGATGAAAATATCCAGTTTACTAACAAGAGGAAATGAGAAAGCTTCGATTGTAGTAAGGATCGATCTTCCTCTGAAATTCCTATTCCACATCGACATATAAAAATAAACCTACGAGCAAAATCAATTAAGAAAAACCAATCAGAGAAATCTCTCTTTATATTATAAAATTGCCATAAAAATTGATTTTCATATTGCATTCAAATTCAATGGAATGTCTACGGGCACAGTAAAATTGTCCTGCATGTGCATTTCTCATAAAGAACATGTACATAAAAAGTTAAATGGAAATTATATATTAATTAATGTAAGTATTGTATAGTTAATGGTGCCTCCTAAACAAGATCAAGGCTACAAAAGGATATACCTCGATGAATCAAAATTTCCCTCAGAAACATCAACTAAATCCAATAAATAAGATACAATTTACAGAGCAACATGAAATTAATTTCAATTAAGAGAGAAATAAAACAAAATTTGACTCTTACATGACTTTCAAATATAAAAGTAAAAATAAATTTGTTTTCAATGTAATATAATTTAGTCACTCATATGTGTTTTGAGTCCTTTTGGATCAATTTATAAGGCTATGAAAGCCAAAGATGTCTTCAATGTCATGGTTAAGACCCTCAATTGGCTATATGGTCAAAATTTGAAAAATGACCCATGGAAGGGTAATGGTGATGTAAAAGGTCACAAATAAATGTTTTTACTATATTTGAAAGGTCCATGCTAAGTTTGAAGTCAACAAGTGTCAAAATGTGCAATATTGTCAAAAGTTGCAAATGTTGCACAAAACATTGTAATAGGAAGTTGAGCATCCAAAGGTGGTTGGGTATAGTTTTGTAACTATCTAAAACCAATATAAATGACATTGTAAAGGCCAAGCATGGAAGGGGCAAACAGTTGGAGGGAAATGTAAAGTTGAGTTTCAATATCTTTGACTGTCCTATTGTAGTAGGGAGACAATCAATGAATTTGGAAGAAAGATGTAATCATATTTTTCTCCTAATGAATGTGAAGGGAACAAAGATGGTGAAAAATGTGTCACAATAAATATTGTAATACATTTTGGTGGAAGAAAATGAAGAACTTTGAATATTTGTATTTGTAAGTGACTGTGTTAACATTAAAAATTGTTTCCCTAAATGTTCATGGTGTTTTTCTGATAAGTAACTATTTATTTCATGATTAATTGTGATTGTATTCTAAGGAGGAGAGAGTTAATACTCTAATCAATCTACTTTGATGGTTGGCCGTGGATTATTATGAAAGGTCTTAAGATTTTTTGCAAAAATAGGTTAAAACCCTCCTTTCCTGAGTATGTGACAAGGGTCTGACAATATCTCACGATTTGACCATTGGAAAAATTCAAGTCCTATTTTGTTTTAAAGTAGATTCAATCAGTTTTATATTGTAATTGATTTGGAATTGAATGGACTTTCCAATGAAGTAAAGCAATGCCCTAGCGAACTGTATCATTAAATTTTTTGTATTGTGATAGTGCAGTTTATTATTTCGAATCACATTAATGTTTGTATGGTTTGCAAATGATATCTAATGACCCAAATAAGGTCAGTGCCACATGCTTGCAAGGAGGTAATATAAAAGTTCAAAGTTTTGATTGCAAGGATGCCTAGATACACAGTTAAAGTTGTCAATGGAGGACAGTCTGGTATATAATCATTTCACTGTTTATTTATTAGGATGGAGGATCACATCCTTAATTATATGTTGACATTTTGTAGGGGAAATGATAATTAAAGGTATCTCTAATGTTTTGATCATGGTTATATGCTACAAAGTTTTATGATAGTCATGAATAGGACAGACAAAGTCCTAAGTTTATGTGACAATGAATAATTAATTGTTATTATTTTCCAATATGGGTTATATAGGTTCAATGGTGGTGAGTGGAGGTTATTTGGAAGGGTTTGGCATTGACATTGATTTCTTGGACCTTGATCATTGTTCATGTTGTTATTACCAATGTTTGAAAGTGGACAGTGGGTTTCCTCTATGTGGACAACAATTAATAGCAATTGAGGACTTATGGTGATTTGATCCATGGTTTGTTCTTATAATGTGAAGGGTATTGATAAACTGATATTGATTGTCACTGTTCATTTAAATATTGGATTGATATGTTCCTTGGAAGAAATACATTAAATGTTATGATGTGATTATTTAATTGATTGGATGCTTATGTAAATTTGGGTTGATTGGATCCTACATGGTTTTTAGAATCCTAATGTTATTTGGTGAAGACATTGTGTTGATAAGGGAGGTTGTTCATTTTTTATGCCTCTAAATATGTTGAGTATGACAGTACAAGTGAGTTGATGGCCTAATCCTCATGATTGATTTGGGGATTAATGTTTGGTTCCATGATTCCATCACACACACACACCAAACCCTTATTGAATTATGCCAGTAAATATGGAAAGAGAAAACATGTAACTATGAGAGAGACCATATATTAGTCAATAAAATCACACTAAAGAAACAAAAAATTGAAACTAGATGTTGAGTTTTCAAATAAAGGCACTATAGTCCACAATTCAATGATATTAATCAGAAGAAAAATATATATATATTTGAATCAAAACAAAGCCATTACAAAGAAACAAAATACCTTAAGGGATGTAACTTCATCATTAATATCTCCAGGTCTTTAAACACCAAGGCCTCTAGCATAAGCATTTGAAGATATCTCAGTTGGACAATAGCTATAATGTTTAACGAATAGTAGACCATTAAGAAGGAAAACACAAGACTTACTTCCATCGTATTCTATTTTTCAAAATTTTCTCAATAAGTCCAATTCCCTTAAGAACAATTGTGATGTCATATATTCTTCTTTTTTGCACTTGAAAATAGAAACAATGAACACAACATTCATCATCACAGTTTGATATAAAAAATTAAAGACTACAATCACCTATAAATTACTTGTCTTTATTATTATAATTGAGTTTTAGATTGTGGTATATTTCCTTAATATTATTATGAACAAGCAGTAAAATCTACAAATCTAAGGCAATGTATAAACAACAAAATTGAATCCATAACTAACAGTGCCTAATAACAAAAATTTGAGTAAGACATTGACAAGAGACAACCAATTTATTCTTTGTGAGATATTTTGTTTATGTAAATGTAGTTTTTTTTTCTTTGTACGCATATAAGCCTTAGACTAGATTTATGGGCCTTATCCAGGAAACATGTAACTGCCTAAAATAAGAATTTTTTTTTTTCTTTATGGTTAATTGAATTCTCTTATCTTTTGTAAGTACAAAAACCCCTCAACATGGTCCAAAACATTTATGGATGATTAAATTAGACTCATTCAACCTTTCCAATTGTAGTTTTATGTAGGTTAAGTACATTATGACTTTATGAACTTTAAACTCTTGGATGATAATTATGAAATGCATGACTATTATGAAGTTCATCGAAGCTATGAAATAAACTTGTTTCTATTTGAGTCAACCTCTTATTGAGAATATTAGTGTATTGTAGCTGCTTAAGTTGACTTGAAAAGCATAAAATCAACATTAATTCAGTCATCATTCACCAATATATCAAACCAATATTCATTATATTATCACTCATCAATCATCTAATAAAAAAATACTTAATCATCACTCACCAGTTTCTCAAATCGTAAAATCAAAGTAATTTATTCAATCAATCAATATTTCATACAAATATTAGTCATTCAACAACAATACATCAATCAAGTTTAATTAAACATTCAAGTTTGAATTGGAGAAGAATTCAGAAATAAAAATTAGAATTAAGAATAACAGTCTATAATTTTAAGGGAGATAATGGTATGCAAGTATTATCGTATTTATCATAACTTTTCATCTAAGCAAATACAATTGGGAGGTGTCAAGTCAGATTTGGAAGCATCCATCAAAGCATAATGAGGGTTGATTTCTGGATCAACATCAAATAGTATGGTTGGAAATGTTCTGGTAGATATATATCTAAAATGTGGAAGCACAAACAATGCAAGTGAACTGTTTGACAGAATGCCTGAAAGAGATGTATAAATGTGAAATTATAGACAACCCACCTAAATTATTTGATAGAATTCCTCAAAGAGATGTCATGTCAAGGAATAGAATGAAAAATATCTAGAGAGATATTTCAAGGAACTAACTCAATTAAGGGAGGAGGGAAAAATTGAGGACTATATGATAGAATTTTGGAAGGTCTCCATCATTGTTCTTAGAATAGCCAAAAAAGACTCACTTACATATTCTAGAGGGACTATCAGAACTATTTTGGTAATAGTAAGTACCTTGGATTCAACCACTTTCCAAGATGCAATCCTAAAATTCATTCGACTTGATACCACCAAAATGAAAGACGAAAGTTACTCTATAAACGTATCATCAAAAGATAAAACCTCAAAGAGGAAGATGGGCATAAGAGAAAATTTTGTTCTAGATATGACTATGAAAAGCTTCAAAGGAAAAATTTATGATTCAATTGTAAGTGTAAATGGGAGCATGGTCATACTTGTGAACAAGTAAAGGTTCAAGAGAAAAAATTGTGCTTCAAATGCAAGGATGAATGGGTGCATGGACATAATTATATCTGAAAAGAGCATCAAAATAAAAATTTGTGTTTCAAATGCAAGGAAAAAATGGGAGCCGAGACATATATGTGGAAAAGGAAGCCAAGTATGCAATATATTGGCATTGTACAAGGAGATAACATGGGAAGAAGAAAAAGAAAATCCCAGCAAAAGAAAAAGTTTTGATGAAAATCTCAAAGAAAACTAATTAAAGAAGAAAATACAATAAAAAAGTAGTGACAACAAATTAGAAAATTGGAATAAAGATGGATTAATAAGGAGCTTTGGTGTGAAGGAGACAATATAGTATTTGGTACACCCTTATATACTCAAGTTTTAGAAACAAAATATACAACCAATCTTAATAGTAAAAATTGTAATATGTCAACTTAAAGTCTCTCCAAAGAACCCCTAAAGTTTGTCTAGCTAATGAAGGCAAAAATATTCATAGAACATTGCATAAATGTATGTCATGCTTCTAATCCACATCTTAATTTATAAGTTCTTGTTTTAACGTTGAGTGATATCTATAATATTATGAAAACATTAGGACAACCTAATCAGAGCTAATTATATCAAAAGATTTAGGATCATCCCAAAATAGTATAGGGAACTTTGCATTGAAAATATTTGGTTAAATTATCATTGCTTGAGGACAAGCAATCTCAAGGAGGGGGAACTGTCATGCCCCTGCCATGAAAAAAGATGTCAATGATCAAGAAAATCATATCATTTATAAGACTTCAAAATTTTCTATAGGAGAAAATATATGTTGAGCCTATGATTACCTTCACATCAAAGAGAAATGAGTTAACTAATGTAGTGGTTAAATAAGGTTAATAACAAGTAGTAATGATCACTTAAATGACAAAAATTAAGGTTAAGGATCAACACTATACTCTATTATTTTAGAAGGTAATTAATACAAATAGAAGTGATGATTAGGCAAACACTCATGTCATGTTTTAGCAGTGATTGATATATACTAGTGATTACAATATTCAAAGGTGCCTGAAGCAACAATTAATAAATGAACAATGACAACGATTGGTTATGAAGAAGTATCATTGAGTGATTGGTTCTAAAGAGGCATCGTTAAGAAGGGTTATGACCGTTTCTAAAGGTCAGCATGCACCTTACGAATGATGCATGCTCTTGGGATTAATCATACTGAATAAGTTTCCAGACACCCTTCTTGTATTTCCTTTCCAAACCCTAAAATGATTAATAGTGGGAAATGGAATCATTGATGTCTTGGTTCATAAAGTTCAAAGGTTATTGTATGATGTACCTAAATAGAATAAGATGATTAGTGATATGTATGTAGTTATGATTGTATATTTTCTCACCTGTTGTGTGCACACTACCTTTGCTTGCTTTGCTCTTGGTTCTCTGCTGAAAGAAAATATACCTTTCTTTGTCTTTCCCTTTTCTTTGGTCTCTGTCGCCTATGCCTCTGTGGGTGATGCCTCTCATGTGGGTAGTTCTTCAACTGGCTATGAAATTTATATATTAATAGGTTTTTGGTCTTCATTTACTAGAGGTGCTTTGAGAATAGTTTGTGCCCCATGTCGCATCTTCTCTGGCATGTAACACTTCTCTCTGGTGCGTAACATAATGAATGGAAGCCTAATTTTTTTTTAAAGTTATGTCTATCATCGTTGGAATTATGATGACCATGGGCATTGACTCTTCTATCGTCGAAAGTCTGACTAACATGGGCATGGATTAAAAAAAATCAAAAATTTCCTTCTATAATCCGACCAAGCAAAAGAAATATAATGCCCCATCAAAAATTGGGGTGAAATGTATTAGTGTTTGTTGCATGAAAAATATCTCCTTCTAAATTTTTGTCCATTAGATTGCCTCATATGTGTTCTTTTAGGTTCCTACATCTGTTTTTATGATAAGGTACTATTCTGACCAGATCTAGAACTTTCTCCCTTCTCAAATCCAAGTCCGTGTGTCTCTCCTTTCGCCCCCAAGCTTCCCAGTTGTTTATTTAGCTTCACAGGACTAGATTTGAATTTTTCTTTGAATTAATTAGCTACAACAAGTTCACTCCTAAGAACTTCATTTACTCTTTCAAGTTCCTGTTCATTGTGTCTAGATTCCTCAAGATCAATCTGCAATTTTCCAACTTCACAATTTAGTTTATGACACTCCTTAGTTTTTTCCTTCAAGGTTTGGTCAATATTTTTCTTTTCTTCAATCTCCTTGGTCATCTTCATTACCATAGCTTCCATTTCATGTTTCAGATTGTCTCTTTCTTTTGTGATCTGTTCACATTCATCTGATTTTTCTTTCAAGGATTGTGAATAATTAGTGATTACTATTTGATTTAAGTGTTCAACAAGATATTTACTATTGTCCATAGATTTGTTCAATTGTTCCTTAAAATTCTCAATGAAAATTTTAGCATCCTTAAGTCTCTTTTCTAATTCTAGGCTATGAGCATTTGATTTGTCAAGATCTTCAAGTGCAACCAATAGTTATCTTTAAACACTGCTAGAAATTGTTAAATCTATCATTGGGACCTTCCTCAAGGTGTTAGGCTTCTTCTAAGGACCAAATATATGATACCAACTGTTAGGATTGAGGAACACTAAGAGGGGGGTGTGAATTAGGGTTAGAGAACTTTTGAATCTATTAAATTGACTGCACAACCATAAACCAAGTGTAATTGAAAGTAAACAACATAAACACAAGCAAAGAATCCATAACATTATGACACCATAATTTTTATTGTGGAAACCTAGTTAAGGGAAAATCTATGGTGGGGATGGAACCCACAAGTAATTACTTCTGCAGAAATATTAACACTGACAAAGGTTTGAGTACATAGGGGAATGCACATGAATTTAGTCTCACAACCTACAACTCATTTCTCATATTATAACATACAAAGGCTCAGTGCCATACAAAATGAATTGATAACAATCCAACAAAATGAACTGAGTTAGCATCAATTATTCTTGAATAGTTCCATGTAAGTATAATGTAAATTTTCTCATCTAATAGTCGAACCTCTAATCACTGATCAATCACACATACATAACATATCATTAACTTATCCAACCATCACATATATAAACAACCACAAAAACTTGAGCTTATATATCCATTGGCAAAGATAATAACTCCAACTGTCAGCCTTAAGGAAAATATGAGTAGCGTGTGAAGTGCTGGTTAGATCCACCCTCAAAATGTGTTCCTAACCTTGAAAAAAAGAATGAATGTCATCATACATGTTCGCTCTATCATATCCAACTATCAAACCAAATGGATCATCAATCTGATTGGATCATTGATCGATCCAATAACCATCTGTCTCTATTTTTCACTATTCTCTGTATACCCGACACTTAGAAAGATATAACTAAAAATGAAAATAAAAATAACTATTATGAATGTACACTAAGGTAGAAAATACCTCTCTAAAGCTCCTCCTAGATTCAAACCTCAAAACTTGATCATACATTCTTGTATCGATCCATATACAGGACCCTGTATACTATGCCAGTTTTCCCATACTTAGCCAAACTTGCACTCTAATCTTTGGTATCACCACATTATGATAAGTAACATCCAGATTCATATATGGTTTCCATTAATGACAACATACAATCTATCAATAAAAATGTCTCTTGCCAAAAAGAATTTGTGCAATGGTGCAAGGAAATGATAGATATTGGTCATGTCCTACAAGTGACTCAGTTATTGACAATTGTGGCCCAAATTACTGCAAAAAAGGCTAACCCATTCACCAATGGATTTCTAAGGAGATCATGGTGGAAATATTTTAGACACTGTCACCTACACTTAACATTTAGAATAGAATAAGGAGTGGACACCGACAAGGCTATACAACTTCATCCTTTTATTGTGGCAAGTTTCTATAACAACCTGGAAACTATGCACAACCTCAACCACTAGGACTCCAAAAAAATTTGGAATTGTGATGAAATATGCATGCAAGCTAGAAGGAACTATGGAATGAGAGTAATTGAATGATTGGGATCCAAAAATGTCTCTCATCTCATCTCAAAAAGAAGGGAGTTGATCACTATCCTTGCATGTGTGAGTGCAGTTGGGTTGAGCATGTCTGGGTTTTACTTATTCAAAGTGAAGAGGCACATAAAAATTGCATTGCCAATTTTGAGCTAGTGGTGTACATGTCAATACGATAACACACACTAATGATGAAGGAGTTGTTTCTAAATTGGATTGAACATTTTTCTAGAACCATCCTCGTCAGGGTCTCTCCTTCAAACAAAGTGTTATTCATATTTAATGGGCATGACAACCATGTCATCTGGAGGACAATTGAAGAAGCAAGACATCTAGGAATAGACCTGCTAACACTTCTCGCACATACTAGCCACAAGTTGAAACCATTGGATGTGAGCATATTTTCTCCTTTTAAAACATACTTAAAACAACATAGGAATGTATGGTTCAAAAACAAACCTTAGATTAAAATTAGATGTGAAGAGTTTGAAACTTTGGCTAGCAAAGAATTAGCGTCGGGCAATGTATTGAGCAGGTTTTGTAGTACATGAATTTGGTCACTCAACTAGTCTGCCTTAGTGAATGATATAAAGCCAAGTGAGGATTTTGTTGATGAAGAAGTTGAGCGTCAACTAGAATCAGATGGTGGTGCAAATAAAGGTCAAGGTGAGGGAGAGGTAATTATAGTAGAGATGTTTATGCAAATGAAGGGTTATAATAAAGATGCAATTGATGGTTTTATGAGAAGGTACAATGATAGCAATGGGGAGATAGAAGATGATGCATTTAAGGGTTTGATTTTGCATCCAAAACCATCCCAACCTGAAACAAATGATGAGAAACCAACCAATAATGATAGAATGGATAGTGCAAATGGATTAAGTTTTCCAACTCAAGCTTATGCATATGATTGGATGCAAGAGGCAACCACTAATCTCGGTCAACCCATAAACTATGTCAAGGAGGACATGAAGAGTTGGAAACTCTAGCTAGCAAAACATTAGCATGTGGAAATGTATTGAGCGGGTTCTATAGGACATGCATTTGGTCACTCAAATGGTCTGCCTTAGTGAATGATATGAAGCCAAGTGAGGATTTTTTTGATGAAGAAGTTGAGCGTCAACCATGTAATCAGATGGTGGTGCAAATGAAGGTCAAAGTGAGGGAGAGGTAATTATAGTAGAGACATTTATGCAAATGAAGGGTTATAATGAAGATGAAATTGATATTTTATGAGAAGGTACAATGATAGCATTGGGGAGATAAAAGATGATGCATTTGAGGGTTTGATTTTGCATCCAAAACCATCCCAACCTAAAACAAATGATGAGAAACCAACCAATTATGATAGAATGGATATTGTAAATGGCTTAATTTTCCCAACTCAAGCTTATGCATAAGATTGGATGCAAGAGGCAGCCACTAATCTTGATCAACCCATAAACTGTTTCAAGGAGGAGGTATCCCTTTCAATACCCTCACCATGATATATCAATCCAGTTGATCTTGTTCACTACTTTATAAATGACTCGAATTGGGATCAACTATATAGTTAGGTGTGTGATGATGCACTTGACACAAGTGACCATGATGTTGACTTTGTGCCATTCACACCATCTGACAACCAAAAACAAACAAGAAATACAAGTAGATTCCTCATACTTCCCATGAAAAGAATGCAAAAAAATACACATGGAGGTCATTCCGGGGTGCTTCATCTAAGCAAGAAATCATAAATACTGACATTTGATGAGTACGTTGCACAACTTCATGAATGGGAACATATGAAGAAGCAGTAAGAGGATAAAACACAGTTAAAGGAGTAGATGAGGGACATGAAAGTTGAAAAAGAGACAAACACGACAACAAAAAAAGTAATGAGGGTATGAGGCAAGAACAAAAAATGAGAGAAGTTGAGGAGAAAGAAAATCAGGCAGAGGAGAAGGAATGCAAAAAGGAATAGGATAGGAAAGAAAGAGAAGAAAACCCAAATCAGCCTAAAAGACGCAGCGGAAAGAAGGGAAATATAGTCAATCTGCTTACCCAAAATATAGTCAGTACACCTACGAAACCTCTACCTCACATCAACCAACTCTGCCGAACATGTTCAACCTTCTTTCCCCGGCCTTAGTAGGAAACAATAATTCACAACAAGCGACTATCATTGAATCCTCATCACATATGGAAACCAATTATAATCAAAGCAACACATTGCTCAATCAACTAGTAAATCTCATTTAGAATACATATATGCATTCTTAAGTTGTCATTGACTATATGTACACAATTACATTGACTATATGCATTCTGAAGTTGTCATTGACTCTATGCCTATGTCTTGAAACACTGAGTATATGCATTTCTCTTTAAACATTGACTATAATCATTCCACTAGAATTATTAAGTGTATGCAATTCATAAACTAATGAATACTGTGAATACCTTACTAAATGAAAGTATTATAATTTGAAGGCATGTAAGTAATGCATACAGAGAACAGTAGCTTGATTTATGAAAACATGAAATAACTAACAAAAAATAGTGTAATGTGAGAACATGGAATTTGAATGTCTCTAACTAAGGCATATTGCGAGAACATGAAATAACTAGATCAATATATACTACAGTCATATATATATATATATATATATATATATATATATATATATATATATTCTGCAATTTAGCAAAGTCATAGCACAATAGAAAAAAAAGTGCATTACATAATATCAAACATGCATTGCACTCCTAAAAGTGTATACAAATCTATTATTATGTTTACGTATTAATCAATTTCATATATACATACATACATACATATGGAATTTGAATTCTCTAACTAAGGCATATTGCGAGAACATGAAACAACTAGATCAAAATATAGTGCAGTCACACACACACACACACACACACACACACATTCTGCAATTCAGTAAAGTCATAACACAATAGAAAAAAAAGTACATTACATAATATCAAACATGTATTGCACTCCTAAAAGTGTATACAACTTTTAAGTCAGTACTTCCAAATCTTCAATTGTGTTCATGTCAACTTCATTTGTGTTGATTCTTCTTAATTAGTATCACCTAAGGAGCTCCAAAAGGCAAAAAACTATTTATAATCTTGTTTGTATAGAAAGTTCTATCTTATAACCTTTCTATTCCCAAAATATTTTATGACATCCCTATTTATAGGGTGCTTTCGATGCCTTATATGAAAATAAACAAAGGCAAATGAAAAACATAAGCTAATTATTTTGATTGTAAAAAAATGAATACAATAACATTTCATAATTAAACTAGTAGTGTTAATCATATTGGAATATGATTAAACTAGCAAATTTAATAATGTTAATCACTCAAGATCCCACTAAACATAGGCATATGATTAATTTTGGAGGAATACTCAAAGTAGTAGGGATCAATGATAGAAAAGGATATTTTCATGCCACAATTTAGTACAACTTGGAGTAATCCTCCATAACTACTCAAACCCAGACATGATCAAATAAAGTAGTAGATTTAAACATCAATTCAAGGTGCTACTTGGGAGTGGTAGACCGAAACCCTCATCGCATGCATACAAAGAATGGATGCGGGAACAATGAAAGATTGCAAATGAGTACAATAATATTTCATGATTAAAGTAGCAAATTTGAACATATTATCAATAATTTCCCCTTTTTCTTTGACATTACATGTTATAATGTCACAATATAATATAAGATAAATGCATATAGTCAATTTTAGCGTAAGAATGCATATAGTCAATGTAAGCTTGGAATTGCATACATTCAATGATTATAGAGAAATTCATAGAGTGAAAGAGTAAAGATAATACAATAACATTTCATGATTAAACTAGCAGATTTAATCATATTATCGGCAATTCCACCTATTTCTTTCACATTCCATGTAATAATGTCACATTATAATATAAGAGAAATGCATACAGTAAATTTAAACTAAAAAATTCATACATTAATTATTACAAAGAGATTCATAGAGTCAATCAGTAAATAGAAATTGTTAAAGTCAATGTAAACAATAATGCAAAGACATTCCATCTAATAATTTTGTAGTATGCTCAAAAAATTAGATGGACCGAATCAAACCCTCGATTCAATATAGAGAGAAGGTTGAAACAAACAAGAAACCATAAAAGAAAATGAATACAATAACATTTCATGATTAAAATAGGATATGAAACCACGCTATTGACAATGTACCCCATTTCTTTAACATTCCATGTAATAATTTGATAGTATGATAAAAACAAATAGATGGACCGAATGAAATCCTCAGTTCCATACAGATAAAAAGTTGAAACAAAGAGTATGAAAAAGAAAATGAATGCAATAAAATTTCATGATTAAAATAGAAGATTTGATCATATTATCGATAATGTACTCTAATTATTTGACATTCGATCTAAAACCTTCGGTTGAATATAGAGAAATGATTGAAACAAAAAAGAAACTGTAAAAGTGAGTGAATACAATAACATTTCATGATTAAAATAGAATATTTGATCATATTATCGACATTGTACCCTATTTCTTTGACATTTCATACAATAATTTAACTGAATGGTGTAAAAAAAAGGACAGAGTCAAACCCTCGAGTGAAAATATAGAAATGGTTGAAATAAACAAGAAACTATAAATGAAAAAGAATACAATAACATTTTATGATTAAAGTACCATATTTAATCATATTTTCAACAATGTATTCTTATTTTTTGACATTCAATGTAATAATTTGATACTATGATAAGAAAACAAAAGGACAATCTGAAACCCTCGTTTGAATAGAGAGAAATGGTTGAAACAAAAAAGAAACCATAAAAGAGAGTGAATACAATAACATTTCATGATTAAACTAGAAGATTTGATTATATTATCAATATTGTACCCTATTTCTTGGAGATTCCATGTAATAATGTAAGTGTACAATGTTAAAAAAAATGGGTCGAGTCAAACACTCGAGTGAAAACACTAAAATGGTTGAAACAAACAAGAAACAATAAATGTAAAAGAATACAATAACATTTCATGATTTAACTAGAAGATGTAATCATATTATTAATAGTCTACCCTATCTTTTTGACATTCCATGTAATAATTTCATATTATGATATAGAAAACAAATGAACCAACTCAAACCCTCGATTCATTACAAATAAATGGTTGGAAATAAAAGAAACTAGAAAAGAAAGTGAATACAATAACAATATATGATTAAACTAAGAGATCTAATCATAATATCGACAATGTACTTTTTTTCTATCAAAATTTATATAATCATTTCACAATACATTAGGAAAAAGAGATGGAACGATTGAAACCCTCGATTCAAAATGAAGAAATGATTGAAACATATAAGAAATTGTAAATGCAGTTCATTATAACCATTCTTACAAATGTATTTGAACGATAAACAATTGTTTAGGTTCTACTTGTGATTGGAAGACATAATCCCTCACCTTTGAGTTGTGGACCAAAATCATTATCACATATAGAGAAAAAACTCAGTGGGAAGCATTTGCGGTAAAAGAAACTTTGAGAACGAAATGAAAAGGCATGTTAATACACATTTTTAGGGCTCCGCAATGGGTAGGAAATGGCCCCTATTCAGTCATGTATGTGGCACATGATGAGCATCAAACATGTTTAAGTTTTTAGGCATTGGGTGTCACTTGATTTTGATCGGTCCTTGATTAAAGTAAGGGCCCAACTTATTTTATTAAAATGCATACGTAATAGTTAAACATTTTTAGTGAGTGGGGCCACATCTAAAACATGTTATAACTATATTTTAACATGTTTATTAATTGGGGTCTACTAATTTTTTTTGGGATATATGATTGGTGGCTATTGGGGGTCTAGGGGTCGGGTTCCAGGTGACACTTTGAAAATGCCATTTTTGACCACTCAGTGTTTGAAAGTATCTACAAAGAGATCTATGAATACCCAGAAGCTGAAACATTAGCTTTAAGTAGTTAACTCACATACAAAGACATTATAAAAAAATTATTGAAATCCAACACAGGATTTAGGATCTGTAGGTGTGCGAAGTTAGGGTGTGCAACTACTAGGTCACTTCCCCTATATGTTTACAAATAGCACCACAAACAAGTGGCCCAAAACTCTTAATATATTATATTTAGGTGCAAATATGTACAGCTATTGGTGCATTGTATGATGCAATAAAAAAATGAAGGTAAACTTTATGTGCTCTAATATGTACATTCTCCCACAAATCCTTACAGTTATTGGTGCAGTATATGTTATAACTAAAATAATTATAAACTTTATGTGCTCTAATATGCACATTCTCCCACACATCTTATGACATCTTTATGCATTTACTCTAACTGCTACTGGTACCTACACATATAGTAGCTGGTGTAAGACTCACCAATAAACAAAGAAAAAAATTAAACATAAAACTCAATTGATGAAACCATCACAGAAATCAGAAATAAATGGAAAGAAAGTGCAGTATGAAATGACTGTTAGGATTGGATTATACTGAGAGGGGGGGGTGAATCAGTATAATATAACTTTATTTAATTCTTTAACCACTTAAATATTAATCATACATTTGCAGTAAAGAAAAGAACATAAGCAAATTACACAGTACTCATAACACCATATTTTCTTTTGAGGAAACCTTGGCCAAGGGAAATCCTTGGTTGGGATGGTACCCACAAACATGCACTAAAGTATAATGTCCCTGTAAGGAGACCTAGCCCTGTTAGGAGCTGAATATTACATAGTCTATTTCCTTTTTAGAGGAATAACAACCCTGTTAAAGGTTCACAACACCCTATTAGAGGCCAATTGAGCTTACAACTCTTACAATATATTTCAGTTACAAAAGTTCTTAGTAATGAACAAAAACAAGCATCGCTAATACTTTGATAGTTACTTTATAGTTCTTCAATGATCTCTATCATTATCTACTCTTCCATTCACATATCTGCCCTTCCAAATAACCATTACAAACATACATACAATATTTACCAAAAAGATCTTACATATATATCTCACAACTTTACAAAGTCGGCTCTCAAAATGAATATTACAAATATTACAAAGTCAGCCTTCAATACACAATACATTTAATATAGTAAATATCAAATGCATAGTTAGCACTCTTGAATATTCAATGTGTAGGCTATCAACAACCAAAATACAACTTCATTTGCCTGGAGTCCAAGCCATACTCCCTCGATCTTCACTACTGTCAAACTACTCTATATCGTTGTTCTTCTGTAGTCTGTCTATCTTCAAATCCTTCTAACTCATCATAGACTTAACCAAATCCATATCGATCTTATGTGGAGGTCATACATACTCCATACTATCATCCTCTAAACTCGCTTGCCCTAATTCATCGATCTCTATCTTCAAAATCAAAAATACTTTTGTATCTCTGCTACTGTACTTAGTCAATTTCTGAATCATCAAAACTTATCTTCAAAGTAATCTATCTTCAACCCAGATGTGTTTCCATAAATGAAAACCAAAAAGTGAATCATATTTACCGAAATTGATCACTTGCCAACAATCTCTCCCTTTGGCATTGATGACAACACTTAACAAAAAAATGACTAAGTGTTCTAACCAAACAAAACTGTCTCTTCTTCTCCTTATCTCTTCTCCATATTTTCTCTCTTTCCTTTATTATATTATATATTTTTTGTATTCATTTTTTTCCTCTTCTCCCCCTTTGACAACAATGACAAAGGTGCATATAAAGCAATAAGCTTTAGTTCTTGCTTACTAGTTTCAAAATATCCTGAAAAGAATTTTCCAAAAGATTCACTTCTGTACTCCATGTCTTGAACAATATCTGACTGATGTGAATCAAACCATTCATTGAAAATGATGTCATTTCAGCTTCTTTCAATTCTATGGGTAAACCTTTAGTCAATGAATCGGCAACTTTCTCCAAATCTAAGAGATGAGCTTCAAGTATGGATAGCTTCAGAGTGACAAAGCTCCTCAGCAAATTAAATCTTTTCAATACTCTCTCTTTATCATTATCCAATAAACTGAGCTTCGCCAATATCCTTATAACTTTTGTGTCTAGTTCTATTGTGGATTGTGAATATGTTTCACAACCGTCCATCAAATTGTTTAGAGTTGCCCTCTCCTTGGCAATAATGTCCTCGACATTTCGAACATGCCTAATCGGATTCATGCAATAGCTTAACAATTTTATCCCATGTCGAATGCAGCTCTTTGCATTTTTCAAACAAGTTTTTACAATGCCTAAGTCCCATGTGACGGAATTTTAGACTTCTATCAGCTTCTTCTCTGAATATGTCTTCTCTGCTTTCTCTTCTGCAATCTTAAGCAAATTTTCATAGTGCCCATCAAATTCATCAAGTGTAATTTTCAAGTTTTCAATGTCACCATTGTACTGGAAAACTATAGGTACTAGAAGTAATTTGTTTACAATATCAATAGCTCTTGTAATTAATTTTTCCTTCTTGTCTCTTTTCTGTTCAGATCTTTCCTTTGCTTTGTTTAATGCAGTAAGTGCTAGTTTTACCAATTCAACTTCATCCATGATATCCACATTTACATCACTGCTTGCCAACAATGAAATAGATGGTGAGTTTACCTCTTTCTTTTCATCTCCTTGTTGTTCTATCTTCTATTCATCATCCTTTTTCTGCTCAACTTCCTCTTTTTGTTCCGCTTCATCTACAATAGAGGTGTCCAAATTTTCTGCAAAAGGGTCCTTCTGATCTTGAGAGGGGTCAAGGGTCACTGCCACACTAGAGACATATAAATCTGCTGATGGATCTACTTTTCTCTTCTCAGTTTCCTTAGATCGCTCACCCATTATTAATTGTGTGGGCAATGCTGTTTTAGGAGGTGGGGTCTTATCAAAAGTAGTATTCAACAAAACCTTCTTTAGTTCCTTCTGAGTTTCCTCAGTCACTTCATCATACTTCCTCACCATTATTTTCAATAGTCTAATCTTGGTTCTTAATAGAGGTTTTAGTTATTTGAATATACTATCCCTCTCTTGTACTGATAACACAGGCAACATGTTATCAATTTCCTTATTTCTGATATGATCATCCTCAATCTGTGCCAAGTGTTTTCTGTTCTCCAATTTTACATACAGGTCTGTAGGTATACTTCCTTCAATTTCTAAAAGAGTCTTCTTGAAAGTAAGAAAATTCTCTATCACAATGTCTTCAATCTTTAGTTTATCTGATTCCTCATACTTGTCATAGTATTTGTCAATTGAGACCAATTAACCTTGTTCTATTGCTCTCTTTTCTATCATCTTCATGTCAGGTTTCCACAATTGCTTTTCCATTTTCTTCTCTTCTCCTATTGTGGTTTGCTCTTTAGGTGATTTAATCTTACTTGATCTTGTAACTCTAGGAGTGAAATCCTTTGCTTTCTCTATTTGCTGTAGTGGAGGAGATGGACTATCTACCATAACTACCTTAGGAGTGAAAGGGGCATCAGTGCTTCCACTTGCTACTCCAAGAGATCTCTCTGCCATCTTCTTCTTGACTTATTTGAATTCCTCTTGTGTCAATCCAGATTTTATACCGCAATCATGAATAAGGTTAGAAATTTTCCTTTTCCTTGGTCCTCTAGACTGTTCCTCTTTCACCTTTTTTGACTTTTCTTCATAAGTTCCCCATCTTTCTTCTGTTGTATCAACTTCTGATGCAAGAACATGTTCTACTTGCATGGTAAGTACTTCGAAACTCACTTCATAGCCCATGGGGTAACACCACTTCTTTTTAGGTGTAACTGCTTCAAAACATACATAATAAGTTTCAACCATGAAACAAATTGCATCCTTGTACTTTTCCACAATGTCCTCACGTAAACTATATCTTGTCTTCATATGTTTCTGTAGAATTTTGATCATAGCAAATAGTTCCCCATCTACCCAAGTAGTATTCTATCTTTTGTAACTCTGTGAAATCAGTATGCCAGTGGGTACTCCAGACTTCCAACCACTAGGATGTAAACTAGGAAACTTGTTCTCAATATAAATGAACATATGCATCAACAACGAACCAAATCTAAAAGTTTTAGTTCTATCCTTCTTCACTAGCTTCACATTCTCAAGAAATTGCTGAGCCAGAACTTTGCATAGGTTATATTTTATGTTTTCCTTCACCATTCTCCATGCCATCATGATTACTCCAGTAGATACTAAGTTAGGTCTGCTACTATAGTAGAATTTAAATCTAAGTATCATAGAAATCAATCTCACATCTTGCTGAAAGATATCATTCACTGTCATTTCCCTTATGTCCCATTTCGAATGTGTTAGGGTTTTGACTTCTTTCTTCACATAATTCTCTGCATTAGGTATAACTCTAGTCTTATCTAATCCAGTGATCTCATGAATTAGGTCACTACAAATCTTCACAGGTTGGTCACCAATCCATATGAACTGATCATGAACCCTGCTCATCAATATCTTAAACCATTCATCTTCATCGAATTCACATAAATCCATAATCTTCAATATGCTCAACTAACTAATGTGTTTGAATTCTTCTTTGATGATTCCTTTTTAGTCATATTTTCCATTTTAGTGAATATTTCATTGTCTCCCAATGTATCATACTTACAATGTATGTAAGCCCTATTTTAGTGAATATTTCATTGTCTTCTACATGCAATATGCCATGTGGGGTTTGTGAAAACGCTCCTTTCGGATCCTCTTCACAAGACTTATATATATGTTTCTTGAATTTTTATCTAGGATGATCAACAACATAAAAAATGATGGGTGCATCCATAGCTAGATGATGTAAAATACCTTTCTTTCGCTAAAATCTGAGTGTTATGCTCCAATCGATCACACACGACAAATGTAGAATAGTTTGAATGCTTCTGCTCTCTGATCTCCTTAGATCACTCTTTTTCAAATGGTGAATAGATAGGTCATCAAATAGTGCTTTATAAAAGTTAGGTTATAACTTTCATTTTCACTTTATACTGTCCAGTCGGCTGCTAGATCTTGCGAACAAAATATACAAGTCGGTTGATGGTGTGCTCTTAGGTATATAATCCGTGATGTCAACTTAGTTCACATACAAGCTTGCATGGGCTTAATCTATGAATTTTAGGGCAGGATAAATTCTGATGTCTGTATCCAATGCTCCCCCTAAGGCCATGATCGGCCAATTAGGTCAATTTTGTCTTGCTACCTTTAGGCAAATATCTAGTAGCATCTATTGACACTCCCTGAACTGATGTCTCACTTGTTCCTTTGGTCTTCCATATCTTACCACTGTTGCTGTCTTCTGCCTTCTTAAAAAAAATTTCAAAATCATTCTTCACATCTGCAACAGTCTTGCTAGTATCATTTCCATTCTTCTGTGAATTCATAGGAGGTGGTGTTCTTCTATTATCTACTCCATTATACCTGCAAAACTTTGCTATATGTCTTGGATTATTGCATTTGTAACATATAGGAGGTCTTCTTTCTTGATTAACTTGTAACTTACAGTAATTCACAATGTGTCTAATGTTATTACATTTTTAGCATGTAGGTTTCACTGTAGGTTCTCTTCCATTGTCTTTTCTATATCCTGATTGATTAGGTTTTCTGCATCCTGTCTTCTTGTGCCCATATCCATTACAATTAAAAAAATAACCATAAAAATTTCTAAAAGGGGCATTGCCTCTATAGTTTCTCTTCATGTGTCCAAATCTATTGCAACCAAAGCATCTACCTCTGAAAGGTCTGATCTTCTCTTTAGGTTCTTCAATAGATGGTTTCTCAGCATCAATCTTCTCATCTAATTTCTCTTCCTGATTCTTTGAACATTCAGCTTCATTGAAGCCAATACCAATCATATCACCTTTAGGTTTTTGTTTGTCTAGCTATTCATCAATTAAATCATTGCTGGTGTGAAGTTTCTCAATGTGTTTCTTTGCTTCAATAAGTTCACCTTTCACAATCTAATTGTATTTCTCCAATTCTAGGTATTTGTTCTTGCAGTTGTCAGCCTCATCCTTCATTTGATTCAATGCACTGTTTAAGATTTCTTCAACTTTCTTCTTAGCATCCTACTGCATCTGTACTTCTTTAGCCATAGACTTATTTTCAAGTTTCAAAGTCTTAATCTCTTCTTTTAGTTACTTCACCTGATCTAAATTGTCCTCATCTGACTCTTCTTTTATCTGGACCACAAGATCTTCTCTTTGACTTCTGGAAAGCTCAAGCTGTTCTTTGAGTTTCTTTATAAATTTCTTAGTCTACACATGTTGAATCTCAATTCTCCATTCTCTGCTTTTGCTTTATCAAGGTCTTCAAGTGCAACATTAAATTTTTCTTGCAAACTGTCCAAATCCATTATGATCTCCCTCAAGATGTTAGGATTTCTCTCCAAGGGCCAAAAGCTCTGATACCAATTGTTAGGATTGGATTATACTGAGAGTGGGGGGGGGTGAATCAATATAATATCACTTTATTCAATTCTTTAACCACTTAAATATTAATAATACATTTGAAGTAAAGAAAAGAACATAAGAAAATTATACAGTACTCATAACACCATATTTATTTTTGAGGAAACCTTGGTCAAGGGAAAGCCCTAGTGGGGATGGTACCCACAAACCTGCACTAAAGTATAATGTCCCTATAAGGAGACCTAGCCCTATTAGGAGTTGAATATTACATAGTACATTTCCTTGTTAGAGGAATAACAACCCTGTTAAAGGTTCACAACACCCTGTTAGGGGTTAACTGAGCTTACAACTCTTACAATATATTTTAGTTACAAAAGTTCTCAGTCACGAACAAAAAAAAGCATCACTAATATTTTGATAGTTCCTTTATAGTTCTTCAATGATCTCTATCATTCTCTGCTCTACCATTTTCATATCTTCCCTTCCAAATAACCATTACAAACATACATACAATCTTTACCAAATAGATCTTACATATATATCTCACAACTTTACAAAGTCGGATCTCAAAATGAATTGTACAAATATTACAAAGTTGACCTTCAATACACAATATATTTAATATAGTAAATATCAAATGAAAAGTCAGTGCTCTTGAATAGTTAATGTGTAGGCTATCAACAACCAAAATACTTTATTTTCCTGGAGTCCAAGCCATACTCCCTCAATCTTTGCTACTGTCAAACTACTCTATATCGCTGTTCTTCTGCAGTCTATCAGTCTTCAAATCCTTCTAACTCATAGTAGACTTAACCAAATCCAAATTGATCTTAGGTGGAGGTCATACATACTCCATACAATCTTCCTCTAAGCTCTCTTTCCCTAATTCATCGACCTCTATCTTCGACATCCAATATACTTATGTATCTCTTCTATTGTACTTAGTCGATTTCTGAATCATCAAAACTTATCTTCAAAGTAATCAAACTTAAACCCAGATGTGTTGCCATAAATGACAACCAAAAAGTGAATCATATTTACCAAAATTGATCACTTTCCAACAATGACCAATTATGTCCCTCTCTACTTTAAAATTCAAAGTGAACAACCACAAATCAATGAACTCATTTCCACATTCGAATGATTTTATAAGAGGGAATTTCCAACATCATTTTCATTGTAAATTCCCCATGTTTGCATTGAAAATCCTTTGCATATTTCAGAGCTAAGACATCATCTCCATTATAGATCTACGATAACTATTCTCAAATGACATGGTACTAGAAATACAAATAAATAAATATTTCTCAAATAAAATAAGTAACAACACCCATACTACATCATTATACCTACAAAAATTATTCACAATATTCTATGAAGAATACATTGAGAAACTCCTTAGTGCAAAATATTATTGACACAAATATGAATGGAAAAATTGATGAATTGCACATGTACACAGATTCTTATAGATCTAAAATGCACCAAACATAGAAAAACTTGATTGGAAAGACTATGTAGAAGTTGAAAAAGTAAGAACATTCTTTGACATGCATGTCAATGCTTAGAATCCTCATGATGCATCACAAAAAAAAAAACACAATATATTGATCTCCACTTGATGATCCATTCTTACTAAACACAACTAAGATATTTTCCACAAATATTTCCAATTATTCTAAATATATTAATTATTTGTGTCCAAAGACACACAAAATGTAAAGAGGAAGCATGCTTATGCAAGAAGAGAAAACTAGAATATTTATACAAAGCTCCATGGAAAGAACATACTATCTCTACCTTATCATGTGACAATACTGTCACGAAGAAATATGAACCTGCAAGAAATTACAAAAAGGTTAAATATACACAATCCATAAATGATTTCAATATGGATAGCCAACACAAATTTTCATCATATCATCTCATGAGCACTTGTTTTGAAATATATTGCCAAATATGCATCAAAATAAAAGATAATATCTAAGAGTTATGCTGGCACTAATAAATTTCACCCCAAATTTTGATGAGCATTCATCTATTTTTTGACACCATATCGTCAAACAGATGACCAATATGGGCGTCAAACTTTTTTTGTCTCATTTTCGATGCCCTAAATGTTCATCATATATTCGACCACTTGTTTGTCAGAAAAAGGTAGGTAAATGGTCCAAAATGATTGTGGATCAAACGACCAATATTGTCGTCACCTATATAGCTCTGCCGTTGAAAACGGTTGTTAAATGTGCATCGAAAAAGTGATGGATAGGCATACTAAAGATAACAAAGCTCAAGAGACCATAATAGTTGGTCTCCATGTTTGGTCAATATTACTAAAAAAATGGTTTAAATTTCATTAGCTTGTCAAATGCAGGGATTTGAAAGAATTTAGTAGAATATTTTCATGATAACGTATATTATTTAAGTTGATGTTACACAAATTTATCTACTTCATGCACTTGTCAACTACAAGGACAACAATAACGAAGCATCTCCTCCCATGGCCTGCATTACTCATGCCATGGGCGGGGATGATTATTTATTGTTGTCTCTGTAGTCGACCAGTCTGAGAAATAGATAAATTTATGTAGCATCAAACTAAAATAATGTACGTTATACATGAAAATATTATCTATTAAATTCTTTTAGATCATGATATTTGATGAGCTAATGAAAGGTAAAATGTTTCCTCAAACATATGGAGCAAAGATGGAGATCAAGTATTATGGTCTCTTGAGATCTTCTATCTTTAGTCCTAGATACTAGGTAAGGCTTGGAAGACTTATACCTACCGATCATCGAGAATAATCATCGCCTTGCCTTTATGCACACTGCACAGTATCCAATATATTACTAAATATGAAGAGAAGGCAGGAAATATGAATGGATAAAAGAAACGGAAGATACAATAATATTATATTGTTGTTTACCTTCTCATAATTGACCAAATTATTGATTCCTCCAGACCTCTAGTGTTGATGAGCTGCAGAAGTGTAACATGTTTTGACGGTTTCATGAACAAAAGACTACGAATAATTTTTTTGTCCCTGGGACCCTAAAATATTGAGCTTCTCTTTGTTTTGAGAATAGTTTAACATTATATACTAATAGGGCCAACCATGTGAAGATGGAAGCTCATCTAGCCCCTCCTAGGAGCATCTATGATCCCTTACGATACTTTAAGACCTATAAGATGTATTCTTAGGGGTTGTAAAGGGTCATAAGGGGTCATAAGGGGTCCTGGGACACAACAATTGAGAAGCATAAATGTAGGCATCATTGTCACAATTCTTTGGAGACACAACATAATTGAGTGGTATACCCAGACGATGCAACACAACCACTACTTCTCCAGTTCTAAGTTGACACTGTAGGGTCCAAAAACCATAGATAAGGATGGTTAAGCTGAATACAATAGAGAGGGGGAGGAATAAATTGAGAGAGCAAAGGAGGAGGTCCATAATGACCAAAATAATACAGGGTTTGCGGAAATTATATGGAAATTATAATCTCCATAAACCTTGGAATATTTTTGTCCTTATGGCCCTCATGCCTCCGCTCTCTCAATTTATTCCTCTCCCTCTCTATTTTATTCAACTTAGCCATCATTATCTATGGTTTTTTAATCCTACAATGTCAAATTTGAACTGGAGGAGTAGTGGTTGTGTTGCATTCTCTGGGTATACCACTCAATTATGTTATGTCTTCAAAGTATTATGACAATGATGCCTACATTTATGTTTTTCAACTATTGTGAGATTAAAAGTCTTCTAAGGAACATGTCATGTCTATGTGGAACTGTGTAGGATCATTACCAAGGGGGGTTCTGGATCATAAAACTCCCTTTCACTTAATAATTATGAACCAATAAAAGGTATACTAATTTTTTAGGATTGTAAGTTTTCATTGATGGCTTCAAATTACCTAGCAAAAGGTGTTTTTTGGTACAAAAGACTTAGCAACCTCCAGGGCCTTTTGCTTGAATGCATTATACCTCTGACGTACTTCATGTAAACATTTTGCATTAGGATTACAGGGAAATGTAAACCAAGATTCATATAGAGAAAGGTGTTGGTCTTGGAAAATGAATGATGGTGATTGATGAAGAAAATTTGAAAATGAGAATTGATCCAATTCAGAATATTGGTGCAAAATTTTCAAATCTTCTTCGTAATCATCATCAAATGAACATTTTCAAATCTTCTTCATCATTCACCATCTCAGTATTCTCCAATCATCTTCTGTCAAATGATTATCCTCGAAAAGAGGATAGTATCAAGAAAATATCATGAGAGAGAGCTTTGAAGAATAGTGGTAAAGTGTAACATATTTTTAACTCCTTGGTAGGCAAATCCTTCAACTCGGCTATTGTGATTAAAATTCTTCTAAGGAACGCACAAGATAGCACTAAGGATGTTAAGCCAAAATTTTTCATGTCGTTTGGATATCATAGACAATTATAATTCATAACAGCAAGTTTAAAAGGTGATATTTTACTATGCTTTTCTCTCGCAAGGGTTTCTATGTAAAATTGTGTGCGCATCTTGTGTTCCTTTAGTTAGATCTCAATTGTGTAGATTCTTTGTTTATTGCTTATACTCGCTAAAGTTTTAAAGTGAAAAGATTGGTCTTATATTGATTCACCCCCCAGTATAAGTACATGTGTATTTTCTCCAAAGGTAGCTAAAGGAAGTAAATCTTGTCCCTATGCTTAGATATGTGGCATCATCACTAAGTTCAACTTGTATACTTGCCTAATATTCTAGAAGTTTGTTGAAAGCCTACTTGTTGAGGTTTATGTGTCTTGATGCTCTATTCTCCACATGCCATTGCACACTAGAAATGATGTTACTGGATAGAGACAACACCATGAGGAAGGCTATGTTGAGCTTGGATGAAATCCCATACACTACTTAAAGCTTCTATTCTCTTTGTAAAGTAGTTATGTCACTGCTTGTCCATCTATTTCTTCTCAATACTTGAGCAGTATAGTGGCCATTCTTGTGGCATTTGTAACAAATAATCAAGTCTTTCTTTTCCTATTGAAAATAACTAGAATCCTCCTATCCCCGTAGACACTTATAAAGTCCTCCATTCTTAGCACCCTTTTTTTTTTTTTCTTGATGATAGCTATTCTTTTTACTCTCTTCCACTCTAGTCAAAATTCTCAAGGTTCATCTCGCCTTAAATAAAATAATTCCAAAATTATTCAAAAGTGTAAAGCTTCTCATGAGTGCACACGACCTTGATAATCATATCCCAAGGTGGAGAGAACCTATTTATAGCTATAAGCACTAAACCATAATCTACCAGCTTCATCAGTAATGAGTTGATATTGAAGCTTATTGATCTCCATAAGGCTAGTCACTTTGTTTGAATTGATACACGAAACCTTAATCAAAACAAGAAACTCTCTTCTCATTAAATCTGAAAAGAGATTCAGTAGTTTGATTTTTAGAAAAGATATTTTGTATACATCATAATTAAAATAATAAAATTAGAACATGTGCTTTTTAAATAGACAAGGGCATGAAGAATCTAGGAGAAACTAGATGAACTGTGAAGTAAATCTATAATGTCCCATTTTTGGGATTACCCTAAATCTTGCCTTAAATCGTAAATTCCATTCAAATAAGAAATGTAAGACAGTTATAAGTATAAATTTACCATTTAAAAATGCTTTTTTACAAGATAAATCCTGATTTAAGTCCTGAAACCATATATATATATATATATATATATATATATATATATATATATATATATATATATATCTTCATTAGGTTTAGTAATCACACACATTAATATAAATGCATATAATTATTATAATGCAGTAGATAGGTCCAATCACAATATATTATAAATGAAGGAGCATGATAGGATCGATCAAAGAAATCTTCACACTAAGTTGAAGAGTGGATATGCCATCCCTCTCGGCCCTAAATGGAAAGCACATTGGATATCCATCATGGGGTGGTCTACCTATTGGGATTGTTGTATCTGCATCCCCTATCCATATTTCCTTATTCATCCTCTTTGAGAGCATGATGGGTTTCAATGAACGAATTTCCCTACCAACCAATTCACACTATGGAATCCCTTAGAGAATCATATAAGAATTCTTTCTTGAATGGATCATTTGTTCTTCTTGATGGTTCGATGATTAATATAGATCGATTGAATTGGTGGAAGAATAGATGGTTGGTCTGTTTGCTTGATTCTCATTTGATGTTTGATGGATGATTGAATGATTTCCTTTGATTTGATGATTTTATATATTAGTGAATGATGATTGAATGATTGTGTAATTCATAGAGTAATGAGGGATGATTGAGTGATTTTTGATTTGATCTTTTGGTGAGTGATGATAGATAAGTGATTCTTGAATTTTTGGAATGATTTCTCCTCTATACTTAATTGATAAAAGGGTCACCATCTTTCATAAGAATTGAGTCACCAATTTTCATTGTTTCTTTTGAAAATAATATATTATTCACCCCAAATTGATCTCCTTTAGATGTCCTCATCAAATGAAACCTTCTTCGCCATATATCTTCCAATGTGAGGTAAAGTCACACCTTTTCATCATGTCCTCCCCTTGCAATGGTCACAACCTTTTACAGTTACCACCCTTTGAAAGGGTCACAAGCCTTCATCATTTTGGCCCTTTGGGAGAGTCCCAACCTTTTATAATTACCATGTTCTGAGAGAGTCACAACTCTTTGTCATTTATGCCCTTTGTAAGAGTCACAACCTTTCATAATTACAACCTTTTGAAAGAGTCACAACCCTTCGTCATTGTTGGCCTTTGAAAGAGTCACTTTATCTTCTTCACACTTCTTTCCTCTTCCATTAACCCTTCCTTAATTTATATGCTCCATTATTTCTTCCTTCCCCCTTCCCTCAATAAGTAGGTCCTCCGTTATAACCCTTATGGTAAAGATAGGTTCAGAACATTTTCTAAGAATATCTCTCTTCATAAACATGCATCTTTTCTCACTTAATTATTGTTTCTACCTTAATTCCCAATCTGATTTTTTGTTATTTTTTAAAATATAAATGGCTACTTTTTTTTTCAGACTGTAATTATATTTCATAACTCTCTTTTCAGACCAATCCTCTTTTTCTTGATGATTCTCCCAATAGATTTTTTCTCTCTTTTATATCTTTGAAGGAGAGGGAGTCCCAACTTTTCATTTCATGCATGTTATATTTTAATTCTATCCTTTTATTTTAATTTTAATTTTATTATTTTAATTTTAATTTTATTATTTTATATTTAAATTTTAAATATTATTATTTATTATTAAATATTATTTCAAAAAGGGGACACTGCAAAAGTTCCAAATTTAGTTTTCAACTCCTTGGAGTGACACTTAAAATTGTCTTTTCAATCAAGTAGTCTAACTAATTGATTGACCTGGTCTTACAACTGATCACTCCTAATTAAAGTAGTCGGGACTCAGTTAAATCCATGAATAACTCAAGTCTTAAATGGTTAACTGGCTGTTGATCTCAAACAAGACTACTTGCATAGCCAAACCTTATTATCCTATATAACTATGTTCTCTCTGTTGATCTCTCTGATGTACACAGGTTTGGATCTATTATTTTCTCTGTTGTGCCATCACCACGAGAAAACTTGTCTGCCTCTCAAGCTGTCTCGATAGGCTTTCATCATGATTCATTTTTCTTATTTCTTTTACAAGATAACACTAAGGATGTTAAGCCAAAATTTGTTAAAGAACTCTTAGAAAACCATTTGCAAGATAAACATGGTCTCAACACCCACAACAAGAAGAATGCATCAAGGAAAACTAAGTCTCATTGTTCTAAAGGATTGCAACTCCATTTGTGAATGTTTTACTGGTAAAAGCAGGTTTTGAAGGGGACCCAAAACCCTTTACAAAGCATGAAGTAGAAGATAGGAAGAAGCATGATCAACCAAAAAAAGAATGCCAACAATGATCGGCCTAGAGAAGGGCATCCAAGAATAGAAAAAAACCTAAAAACCATAAAAAGACAAAAAACTAGCCAAAGTGCCAGATCACTTGGCATAATTCAAAATTCCATCTTTTTCCTCAAGGGTTTCATCCATTCTAGACTGAATTTCATCCAAGATCACGATACTGCTTTTCAACTCTTCCACATTGTTCTTCACTACGAGAGACTTCTTCTTTCTTCTTGCCCAGGTTCTAGAACTTGGACCACCCATAGCCACCTCAACATCATTCTTCTGAACATCTTCCTCCCCCATGCCACCTTCCAGCAACTTGACCAAGATTTTTAGATTGTTGTTGGATGCTAACATACCATCCTTACTATGTTTATGGATATCCATGATAGTGCCCTCTATTTTTTTCATCATGTTCTACACATCATCAAGGATAGTGTTTAGATTCTAGGTCAAGTTGGCCTCATTGAGAGATTTTTCCAGCTTCTCCTGAAGGATGTCATTAGTAGCTTCCAGCTTCTTGCATTTGATACTGAGCCTCTTTATCTCCTGAAAGAACCACTTATTATATTTGAAAGAGTACATAGCCTAAGATTTGGCTGTTTGAAGAGCCCCAATAGTAACTTCCTCCTTATCATCGAAGTCTTCAAAGACCATTATGATAGAGGATTATATAACTATTCTCTCAACGGTATCCACATTATTATCTTTGACGTAATCCTTAGTATCTTGAGAGACATACAAATCATGTCTCATGCCCTCCACAAACTCATCCATAATGGGAGCTTCCTCGGCTTGAAAATTCCTCTCAGGGGTATTCTTCTCCGCATAGTGAATGATCATATCCACCAAGTCATAAAATTTTTGGGGATTTTGCAAAATGATGTCTTGAGAATTATCATGTCCCTAGACTCATTGACATTCTTTTTATCCTCCATGCTACCCAACTTCTCTTTTTCTTTGAACTGCTCCTCAGCCAAATTTTGTTCTTGTTTGTTTTGCTCCTCGACCTCAACCTCCCTATTCTAGGTTTCAACATCCTTGTTATGGGTATCTAGAGTGACGGTATCAATAGCCTCATTCTTCTTCTCAACATTCTTGCTAGTCTCCTCACAGTCCCTGTTCTCTTCGTCGCCCTTGTCCTGAGACTCGACAATGTCTTCTGAATCCTCTATATCTTCCTCTTCATCATTAGGGTTTATATTTACAAAGGGGTTATATTTTCTTGAGAAAGGTTAAATAGGTCCTAGAGATTGAATCCTCAAAGTTTTAATAAGTTCTATGTAATAAAGCACCAAATAACACAAGTTAACAATTCAAATTTTGGAATGTTAACGACTAGTTATGTTTTGGTGGGAAATGGCAATTAGGAGGTTTAAACAAGTCTAACTCCTTCCCAACCACTTGGGATTGGTTGAGGAAGTTGAGAAATGACTTATAAAAATTATTAGATGTTGGGAAGATAGAGACGTAGGGACTGGTGATGAGATTGTATGGACTGTACATAACAATTGAATAAAATTCATGATTTCTTGCATATTTTGAGTCTTCATTGCATTGGTTTCCATTGTTTGATCATTCAAATGTGTTGAGGGATGTTTTTAACATTGTTTTGAATAATCATTTAATGATTCCATTCTGTAATATTAAATATATTTTCAAAGGGGTTGTAATATTAAGTTTTCAATTGTTTTCATCAAGAAAAATGATGTAACCATCCCCATACTATTGTAACTGTGGCTTGGGGATGGATTGTTGACATCTAAAATATGTATTTGTGCCTAAAATTGATGTAGGAGAGAGTTGATAAGTGTAGGTGATCAGTCAATTGATCAACTTGTTGTGTTTGGAGGCATGAAATGACCTTGAAAGGTGTGGCTATGGAGCAACAATATGAGATCCATCCATTGGAGGACCCTATTTTCTTCTTGAAGTTGTTTGAGGACACCAAGGTTATGGTGTAACAACTCTCTAATTACACCCAAGATGGTCTTCATTATACCTTTTTACATCAAATAAGTACTCAAACTAACAAAATACACTCATATAAAACTATGATAGGTTTGTTGCAAGAAAAGTTGCTTGTCAACTTTTCTTGCAACTTGATAATTTTGCAAGGTTTTACAATATTTGACATAATAAACTCAAAATCAACTAGAAACCCATAAAATGACCAAAACATGTTCAATATGGTCCATTACTCCTTATTACATTACAAAAGTGACTCAAGACACTAAACTTCATCTTTTGACATACTTAACTCATTTAACTTTGTTCTACATTAACCAGAAGAAGCTTTGGTTGAGTGGAATCCTCCATACTTGAGTCCAACTACCATGAAAATTGAGCACATCGATGAAACAAATAATGCCAATATCATTGTACCAGGTATTGTTGAAATATTTTTTGGTGTCGTTCCTATCTTAGAAAAAGAAAATATGATTTGCACAACTATCAATTACCTGCAGATAATGTGTTTTCCCACTTAGAAATTCAATTCAAGTTCTTTAAAATCTCATCTAAAGTGGAAGGCATTCTTGGCCAAACTTTTAGACTTGAATTAAACAATCCTGTGAAGAGGGGTGTTGCAATGCTTATCATGGGAGGTGAAGATAAATACACTATGTCTTTCTTGTTATCTACTAATTACAGATATTGTAAATTTTCCCTGACTTCTTGTTTTAAGGGATTTAATGTAAATGGGATGAAGGCATTTAATGCAAAATGTACCAGCAAGAATAATAATAGTGGCATGGTGTGTTGAAGGTGAATTTCATTAAAATTCTTCAAATTAATACAATAGTTGATTTAGATTGTAAAATATTTTGTAGATGTTAGACCAATGAAGAATAAAGGAGGGTTGACTCTTAAAGTCAATGTAGAGGCATATAGAAAAGTGTTAAGTGTTTACATGTTTGCTGAGTTTTTAATAAAAAAATTGGATTGCAGTACACAATTTGTGTCTTCTCCCATAGATTTGTATCAATATAAATTGGATCCATTTGTTCAACTCTTTGATCCAATTGGGTTATGTATTTTGATACTTTAGGAAAATAAGTATCCAAAATTTAATGGGAACAATTTGTTAATGTTTCAAATTAGACGTTCTCATCTTAACAAGCTAGTTAATAAATCTAACTGCAATATCAAGTAATAAAATATCTTATTGTATTAAATTAAAATTAGATTTCAAAGAACATCACTCTTAAATATCTCCTTATATTATTGTATATTATGATGATGGATTTTGGAATATGATCTGAAATGTTGATGCTAAAAAAAATACACAATCAAATTCAAAAGTAACTAAGAGATAATCTAATAGATTGTGGAAATCTATTAAAATTGAAGAAAAAAACCTATAGAAAATAGCTGAAAGAAAATTACATTGTACTAGATAATATAGAGAGAAACAAGTAACAATTACAATAGGACAACAACCAACATTACATAGAAGAAACAAGATGAACCATGTTTCATAGATCTACATAGCAATTGTTATGAAAATAATGGAAAATCATAGTAGGGACAACAAATACAAGACTAGATCCATGTGAAATTCACTTGTTTTGAAAAGGCCATGGAAATTCAAGCAATGAAAACAAGGTCCAAGATAATGAAGCTCAAAACATGAGACTACAAGTGATAGGGCTCCCATTAAAAGTGACAGTTAAGATAATAAAAGAGAAATAAAGGACACCATGTATGATGTCTAAGATTTAAGAAGGTATATATTAAGAATACAATTTATAAATCCATGACTATCATAGTAAAGGTAAAGATAGTGAAATATTCATACAAGTATGAAATATTGAATATAGGTGATATATCCATGTCATAAGGTAATTCAACTTCATAAGCATTTCCAGTGTCAAATCTTCCCAGTATTTTGCAAGGACCAAATTTCTTCATCTTCAATTTTCCATAAGTTCCAATAGGAAATCTGCCTTTCTTCAAATGAACCATTACTGCATCACCAACTTCAAAAGTTTTATGTCTCCTCAATTTATCTGCACTATCCTTGTATTTCTGATTACTTTGATCTAACTTATGTTTTACATCCTCATGCAATGTCTTCATGAACTCAACAATTTTTTTTTCTTCAACACTTCTTTTCTCTTCTCCAACAATGTCTCTCAAGTCTGATATACGTCTCAGTTGTGTGCCATGAACAATATCAAAAGGTGTCTTTCTAGTACTTCTATTTACTAAACTATTGTATGCAAACTCTGCTTGTGCCAACATCAAATCCCAATTACTCAGTGTGTCTCCAACTAAACATCTTAACAAGTTACCCAAACTTTGGTTTACAATGTCTATTTGTCCATTATTCTGTGGATGAAATGTATAACTATACTTCATCTCAGTTTCCAACTTCTTCCAAAGTGTTTTCCAAAAGTAGCTAACAAACTTACTATCTCGGTCAGAGATAATACTTCTTAATAATCCATGCAATCTGACAATCTTCTTAAAGAAAAGATCTGCTATATGTACTGCATCTAATGTTTTTCTACATGGTATGAAATCTGTCATCTTCAAAAATCTATCTACAACAAAAAATATGGAATCATTACCTCTTGTTGTCCTCAGTAAGCCAAGAAAAAAATCCATGCTCATATCACTCCAAGGTTTCTTAGGAAAAGTAATCGGTGTATACAAACCAGTATTCTGACTTACTCCTTTTGCAACTTGACAAACTCTACAACTTTTCACAAAAATTTTAACATCCTTATACAACTGAGGCCAAAAATACCTTTCCTTAAGCAAACTCAATGTTTTATCAATACCAAAATGTCCAGTCAAACCACTACTATGTTTCTCCTTTATCAAATTAGTTCTCATTGGTCCCCTTGGTATGCACAACTAAATACCTTTGAACAACATATCTTCTTGAATTAAATAGTCTTCATACTTACTTGATTGATTTGGAATAGGTGCTCTGCACACTCTCCATTACTCAGAAAAATTAGGATCATTTTCATGCAAATGCTTCATTTCATCAAAACCAAGAACTTCAATTTCAGCCAACAAAGACCTTCTTCTACTCAATGCATCAACAACTCGGTTAGAAAATCCACTCTTATGCTTAATAAAAAATGTGAAACTTTGCAATTACTCTACCCATTTCATATATCTTTGATTCAAGTTATTTTGACTACCCAAATATTGTAAAGCCTTATGCTTAGTATACAACACAAATTCACTCGACATCAAATAATATCTCCATTTCTTCCTATCTTGAACAATAGCATAGAATTCTTGATCATAGACAAAATATTTCCTTTTAGCATCATTCAAGTTTTCACTAAAGAAAGCAACAAGTTTACCTTCTTGGGTCAACATGGCTCCTATTGCACTTCCACTTGCATCACATTCAACTTGAAATACCTTATTTAAATCTAGTAAGGCTAACATAGGTAATTCAACAACCTTCTGCTTCAAAGTCTCAAAACTCTTATTAGCTCCATGTGTCCATTGAAATTCTCTTTTGTCTCCTCTCATTGTCTCAGTCATAGAATTACAAATAGAAATGAAATTTCTGATAAACTTCCTATAAAAAATTTCCAATCCATGAAATGATCTTACGTCACTGACGTTCTCAGGTGTAGGCCAACTAAGTATAGATTTAACCTTCTTAGGATCCATCTTCAAACCATTAGTTAAAATCACAAAACCTAAATACGCAAGTTCTTCTTTCATGAAGGAACACTTTTTCAGATTTATCAACAACTTTTCCTCTTTCAATATCCACAATACTTGTTTTATATGCATCAAATGTTCTTCTCTAGTCTTACTAAATATCAGAATATTTTCCAAGTATACAATAATACATTTATTCAATAATTTCTTCAAAACTTCATTCATTAACCTCATAAATGTACTCGGTGCATTAGTTAAACCAAAAGGCACAACCAACCATTGATACAAACCTTCTTTCATCTTGAAAGTAGTCATCCACTCATCACCTTCTCTAATTCTGATATGATGATATTCACTCTTCAAATCAATTTTGGTAAAATATCTTTCTCCACTCAAACAATCCATTATATCATCCATCCTCGGTATAGGAAACCTATACTTAACTGTGATCTTACTGATTTCTCTTGAATCAATGCACATTCACCATTCTCCATTTTTATTAGGTGCCAATATAGTTGGTACTGCACATGGACTCAAACTTTCTCTGATCAAACCCTTTTTCAACAACTCATGAACTTGTCGATTAAGCTCTTCATTCTCAGTCGGTGCCAATCGATGTGGTGCATTGTTTGGTAAAATAGGTCTAAGAATTAGATCCATACAATGACTAATATATCTCATTGGTGGAAAACCATTAGGTACATTATTTGAAATTATTTCCTTGTACTCGGTAAGCATTTTCTCAACCATTGCAGGAATTTCATCTTCTGTATTCTTACTCGGTTTGTTAGGAATCAAAGCATAACAAATATCATCTCTTTTCAAATCCTTAACAAATTGTCTACCTTCCATCAAACAAATTTTCACAGATGTACATATCTCACCAACAAATTCTTCAACCAAAGGTAACAAGATTTGTTTCTTACCATCGACCAAAATAGTATATCTATTCAATCTTCCATCATGTATAGCATGTCTATCATATTTCCAAGGTCTACCCAACAAAATATGACAACAATCCATTGGAATAATATCACACAACACCTTATCATAATACCTTCCAATTTTCAAATTCACAAAACATTGTTCACTCACCATTAATGTATGTTCATCATTGATCCATGAAATATGGTAGGGCTTCAGATTCTTCATCCTTTCCAATTGCAACTTCGTGACCATCTCCTCTGATGCCAAATTCTCTGAGCTTCCACTATCAATAATTATTTTCCAAACTTTGTCTAAAACTCTACATCTGATCTTGAAAAAAATTCTTATGATAGGATCTTGCTTATTTTTCTCACTCCAAAGTATCCTTCTGATAATTATATTTCCTTCCTTCTCAGGTTCATTTGGTGACTCCTCTTGCCCCAAAGCATTTTTACTGCTACCAACTTTCTTTCTTGTATGTGTACACTCAAAAGATCGATGTCCTTTTTCACCACAATTGTAACAAGTTCCTTGGAACCCTCTTCTACTATAGCCACCTCGGGAGTAATTGCCTCTTCCTCAGAATGAACTTCCACCTTTCTATTTAGGTTTTCCTTTGTATTGATGCGTGTCTGAAATTGTCTTGTCTGGTTCAAATCTATTATTTTCACCATGAGATCTAACTCTTCCTCTAGGAAGTCTAGCACTTCTACCTCTTTTCCTTTGTTCATATCAATTGTTCAATTTCCCCTCATCTTTTAGTGCAAACTGATATGCCTCTTCAATTCTCTCCATCTTGACCAAGTTGATCTCATCTTGTATAGAACTTCTTAATCCATTCATATATCTTGCTATTCTTTCCACTTCATCTTCAACATATCCAGATCTGATGACTAATCTGTAGTATTCTTCAGTATAATCTTTTACCAAGCTATATTTCTGCTTTAAACTTTGCATTCTCCTAACTAGGCTAATCTGGTAATCACAAGGTAGAAACTTGTTTTCAATTTTTTTATCATCTTATCATATACCTTGATCTTTTCTTTTCCTTTCTTATTTTGATCCAGTTATAGATGCTCCCACCACAAGGTTACATGACCTTTCAAATTGGTGCTTGCAATCTTCACTTTCTTCTCCTCTAATACATTCTCATATTCAATGTATTTCTCCATCTCAATTATCTAGTCTATCAATTCATCAGAATCTAATTTTCCACTATAGTCAGGAGGATTGAACTGAGGTGTAGACTTCAAACCTATTAATGCTCACCATAATCTCTCTTCTTCCTGATCCATAATAGGTCCAGGTGCAGCTTCTCCTTGCACGTCCTCCAATTTATCATCACTAACATCTTTAAGATGTCTTCCTCTATGCTGGGTTGTCTCAAAAAATTCCAATCTTGCAACCATCTGTCTTAACATATCAGCTAGACCTGGATCTACATTTCCTATCCCACAAACCATCTTGAAACCCTCAGCTATTGTAGGTCAGATCGCAATCTACCACCCCACAATAATATCAACCAACTAGGGTTAGGGCTTACAAGAAGGAACCTAGATATCAACTTCACTTTGATACCAGATGGAGCAAAGGATGGTAGGGAAAGGAGGGGCCCAAGGCACTCCCAGCTATCTAGACCACCTTACATACCAACATGAAAGAAAAAAAACAAGAAAGGAGAGAAGAAACAACAATTACTTTATTAATTCAACAAAATCATTACATGTCAGGCTATAAGGCCTTCCCAGTTTCGGCCATATACATTTAGATGTTTTAAAAAATGATCTTATTACATGCGAGATCACAAACCTTCCATCCAAGTATGCTACACCTTTAATCTTCTATCCAAGAACTCCTACCAAGCTACCCTTAATATAAGAACATAAACCAAATATATACAAGAGTCCACCAAAGAGGTCGGCACTCAGATCCTAAATAAAGACCAAGATTTAGGTCCACACATATCCCAATGAGAGATCCCACATTAATTATGACACAAAAATTAAATATAGAAGTCAGTCAGATCAGGATAAACAACTCGGTAAGAAGTTGACCGAGCAACAGGAACAACTCGATAAGACAGTAACCAAGCATCATAAATAACTTGGTGAAAGAACCCACCAAGAAGCCAAAATTCATCAAGACCCATCGGTAAAGCAAGATAGAACAAGTAACCGGGAAACAAGAGTTACCGAACACTTCACCGAGTAGCCTCCAAACAAGCTAGAGAACAAAAGAAAACATATTTTTGGTTTATCAAGATTACCAAAGAACCCAATATTCTCTTGCATCGTGTGAAAAGGTCACATCACCACCATAAGATGATCTTGTTGATCTCCAAGTTATGTTTCATATTAGTGTCCAACACTTAGTCATTTATCTAGGTAGGTTAGTCGGTCATCACTACGACTAGGCTATTCTACTAAGGATGAGCATTATATACTTGTGTTTTTGTACTGAGTAGTAGATACTACCAAGCAATTCAATGGTTTTCAAGTACCCCTACAGTTTCCCAAAAGATTAGTTTCCGAGCATATTGGTTACCGAGATGAGAGTTATGTCGAGCAACAACATATGAACACTATTTTGACCGAGCACCAGAGACCTCATATGCCGAGTGAAGCAATTTATGTATATGTTTTTGGAATGGCACAAACACTTATGTAAACCATTTTGGCCAACTTCTATGTGACATTTAATTATTTTCAAGGTATTTAATGGAGATAATTACATGATCTGATAGAGCATTGATCCCTATGCAAGCCAAGCAACCAATCATAAAAAGGGAATGCTTAAGTAGAAAAAGAGATGAATCTAGATCATTGATCTTGATCTAGAAGCTTCATCTATTTTCTATTTAAGGAAGCCTCAAATACCTAATGAAAATATGTATGTATGAAGGAGAGTAGATTGTGTGTATGACAAAGGAGCATAGATCAAATAGAGTGACCAAATAGAGCAGTGAAGGGCAGAACAAAGTTATCAGATTCAAAGATCAGATAAGAATTGGAAAGAGGAGACCCATAATCAACATTTGAAGTGCAAACTCAAGGATCAGGTACTAATACATTTTAGCAAGTGAATTAGGGTAAATCTCTTAACCGAGTGGTCCTAACAGACCTTTGTAAATCTCCTAATAGAGTTCTTACTTAGCTATAAGTTTTAAATCCTCTAATCAAGGTAGACCTAATAGTCTGTAAGCCTTTAATAGGGCATACCCCTCATAGGGTAGATCATCAGAAGTGATCAAAATTTTGTAGCCCTAATAGGCACACTTTGTTACTACAGCAGTGAAGATTTGTGGGTGTCATCCCCACCTCAGTTTTACCTTTAAGGGTTTCTGGGTTACCAAATATTTGTGTCATGAGTTTATCTTATTTCTTATCATGGATGTGATTACTAGTTAGATCTATTACAAAATTGAATTTTATGTTTATAAGATACATATATGCATGTTGAATCAGTTTGTTTCAATTGCGTAAATTTTTTTAGGATTCTGATTCACCCCCCCTCTCAGTATCTTACTTTCCCAATTAAGACTTCCAACAATTGGTATCAGAGCCTTCAAATATTAAAAGAAGTCTAACCACTTGAAGAATCTGATCTTGGAAATGGAGGTTTATAAGTTGGGAAAATTCATAGAGAATCAGAAGATTGACATCCATCTTGCACTGAAGCATCTTGAGACATCAAGAGAAGAATTTAAGAAATCCTTAACCAAAAGGAAAGAATTGGAAATTCATTTGAATGACACATAATATCAAGAAGAAGACACTGAAGGTCTATTTGAGAATAAGAACTCCAAAGAAAGTGATACAATTGTAGAAAATCTATTGGAGAAGAACAACACACCGAATGAAAAATTCAAAAATCTAAAGAGAGAACAGGAAAGTCAATCTATAACACTATGTGAGGTGATTGATCAGAAAAATAAAGCTGAAGAAGACAAGACCATGGTAGAAGAAGACAAAAGAAAAATGGCTACCAAACCTGATGAAAGAACATGTGATGTGCAGAGGCTCACAAATAATAAATTGGACATGGTAAATCAATTGATACTTGCAACTCAAGAGGTAAGAAGAAAAGATATGGAAATCACAAATCTGAGATCAGAGAACAACCAACTGAGAAATGAGTTGAGAGAAAAAAAGAACTCGTTGAAAGGATAAACAGATCTAATGAGGCTGCAAGATATTTTGAGGAACTGATTAGAACACTGAGAAGAACCAATGACACTATTGGGCTTGGCATTACCGATCACCTATCATCTACTAAAAAAGGTGAAATGCCAAAAAGTGGAGAACATAGGAATGCAAAGAAAAAGAACAAGCCTACATGTCATCACTGTGGGAAACTAGGACATACAACAAACATTTGCAAAAGAAAAAATGGTAAGTCCAATCCTAAGGAAAAATTCAATGGATATTGTTTTAACTGTAAGAAACATGGACATCAGGCAAAGGAATGCAGGACAAAGGCTATCACTACACCTACTTCACCTAGATTTCAAGGACAATGTCACAATTGTCATAAGTTTGGTCATAAAGACCAAGACTGTAGATCCAATGCAAAACCAAAGTGGACATCCAAGAAATAAGGCAATGCACCTAAGAAAGGTAACACATACAATTGGGATTACAATACATGGCATAGTTGTCATTATTGCAATGAATATGGTCATGTTGCTGAAAGTTGTATAAGGACACATTTTAGAGGTAAATCCAAGAGTTGGATGAATGGAAGTTTGGTCTGTCATATTTGTCACAAAATTGGCAATAATTGAAGAGACTGTAGGACTAGAGTGCCAGCACCTACCATTGATCAGATAAAGAACCAGATGAATCAGACATGGAGAAAGATCAAAGAAATGAGCAGCTGTGGAAACAATGAAGCTGTGATCACCCAATCCAATGGATCAGGTGATCACACTGCATCAACTTAAGGAAAGAAGGTATGTAAGGAACTATTTCACAAATGTTATATCTAACACCAGTTATTAACATTAGTTGTGCTAAATTCCATATCTACATAAGCTAATATCCACTAGGATAGATCTAAGGAAAGAAATGAGAAAAGAGTTGATATGCACAATGGGTACCGAGCATCAGTATCTATGTAGCGACCGAGTCTTTTAGTATGTGTTGAGCTATCCTATCAACTGAGCTGAAAATAGCAACTGAGTCGAGTATATAGTAACTGAGGCAATGTCTTGACCAAGTGAATGGAGTGAATTAGCCAAGTTTTTGAATAAGGACTGAGACAGTTGTATTTCAACCGCTATGTATGGAGAATTTATTGAAGACCTAATTCAACCATTTGAAGCTTTATAATGGATTTTTGGTGCTCATTTTCATTTCACCAAGCGATCAGAGAGTTTGTAGAGAAATTTCAAGGTGACTGAGAGTGAATTTGTGCAAAGACTATAGAGATTGAACTGGGTTCCATTAGCAAACAGTGTGAAGTGAGAATATCCATGGTTACCAAGTTACACACAGTTCATCTTTTGAACTCTAATAAGAAAAATGGCCTCTAGTTCGTCTATTGAAGTGAAGAAGCTAGGAAAAGAGTTGATGAATGTTAAGTTGGTGAGAAGTGATGCATGTGAACCACCAAATTCCTGAGCCGCTCCTGAAGGTGGGTGAAGGGAGATCTTTCTGAAGCCCTCACATCGATTCTGCCCAAAGTTTTGATGATACATGATGTAAGAGCATGCTATATGTGTAAAGTGAGTGAGATAGGAAATGTTGAGCTGAGGGAGGCCTACAATAAAGTATGTGAAAATGAGGCATTGAAGGCTGAACATCAGCACATTGCTGACAAAGGGTTAGTTAGTGCCCTAGATTTCCTCAGGACTTCAAAGTTGAATGGATCAAGATTTTTCTTGGCAGAGTTCACGACATGCAAATATTGTTAGAGGATGGGCCAACAAAAACTACTAAGGAGATCATCCATTGAGTCGTTGGTTACCCTACTCTAACTAGGAAATGAACCATGTGATGCGAGAATAAGGAGAAAATTGAAGAAAACACAAAGGTAGTATGGAACAAGAGAGGAATGACGATATCTACCATCACTGATCCTGAGATTGAGTTTGCAGTGAGAGTGATTTCTCACAAATTCTATCAGTCAAGTAGAGTAGATAGTATACCCTATGTTGAATTAGACCAGGTGTGGAAGATTGTAAAGAAATATCACGCATATGACCTTCCCAAGCTGCAGTTGACGCAATTGGCAGAAAATCTATCATCCTTCAGAAAAGTAAAGAATTTTATGTGTAAGTTCAAATCCTTGATAGTTTGCATATTCTTTTATGTTCAAAACAATTTTCCATCCTTAGGAAATATAGTATGGAGTAAAGAATGACCTGTTATGCAACAAATAAATAATTTTATTTCTTCAGTTAGGAGATAACTTTAATAATGTGATGGGAATTTATTTTTTTGAGTTTAAGAAGAAAATGAGGAAAAGGAACAGAATTCCTATATCTTTGGTAGAGAAGTAATATGAAGATGTTTGTTTTCTTGTGGACACTGATTTTACATGTGTACAAGCTATTATACCAAGGGTAGCATGGTTGAGGCCATTACCTTATGAGGTAAATATTGATGAGACATCTGCAGCCATTACAAATCTCCTTGCAGAAGACATTGATAAGCAGTCTTAGGTATTTGGTAGATATGAAGAAGAAAAAATAAGATCAGTGTGAAATTGAAGTCTACAACTGTGGAAAGGAAGAGAAAGAAGTTAGTGAAAAATCAGGAGAAAATACTAGGACAAGATGCAGAGGATGATGCACCACTAGAGATCACACAAGGTCGGGGTGAAGGCCAATCAAGTGATTCTAAAAAGATAGAGGATGAAGGTGTAGGAGCACAAAAGAAGATTAAGGAACCAATGGTTCCCGAGCCTGCAATAAAGAAAAGTAAAAATATTTTTCCTACTCCTCATGTCTTAACTAGACCAAGAAAAAGACCATCTACAACTGTAAAACTAGCCAGACCACAAAATAAAACTGCAGGAGAAGGCTCTGGTAAGAGGAAACAGTTCAAACTAAAACTGTGTCGAGTCATCCTGTGAAGAGACCTAGAAGAAAGTTAATATTGGGAAAAGAGGATGATGATGAAGAAATGATAGTAACTGATGATGTCAGTAAAGTAAAAACTACAACTCATAGGCATCCAACTAATGTGGATGAAATTTGTGAAAACATCAAAATCTCAGCAAGTTTAGCAGTATTTAAGTTCATCAATTATGAAATATTAAGAAAACCTAACAAGGAAAAGATTGAGGATGTTATGATGGAGATGTTGATAAAATTCAAGATGACACCTTTGGAAATTGGAAATAGACTGATGAACTATTGGAGAAAATTGATGAGAAATAACAGTTTTCCATCATGACTAAGAAAGAAATAAGAGAAGATGATTTAGCCCAAATAATACCCGAGTTGACACAAAAATAGAGAAGAAAATTAATGGAGGATTATAGGAATAGGTTCATTCCTAAGATGAGGGCATACTCAATACTGAAGAATGAAGTTGAAAATGTTGTTCAACAGAGCCAAAGAATTTGGAAGACAATCTTTGGACTGATGGTGAGCAAGGATACAAATCAATATGCAAGTACATCTAGAAAGATAGAGCTAGATAACAAAGAAGACATAGCCGATTCAGATCATCTTGCGGAAGATAAAATGGAGAAAGTTGAAGAGAGTGAACAACAAGTTGAGTTCATTGTTGATGATGTACCTAAAGACACACAATTGAACCTTAATGCCTTAACCAAGGAAGAAGTCAAGGAATTAGCTACTATCAAGGAAACTTTAGATGTACACCTCCAAAGCACTAATCTAATATTAATCTCAATTCATGATTATAAAGAGATTAAAAGTGCACCAATTATGGGTTCAACACTCCAAAGCACCATCCCAATCACAGTCAAGGATTCACATAATGTAAGTGTCGAGGAGAAGGATAAGCCAAAAATCTAAATCCCACATTCCCCTACCATGGCTAATCCTTAAGTGACTACAGAAGATGGAGATAAAATCATAGAAGATCAAGTAGATAAGGCAGAAAAAACCGAGGAGAGATAAGAGCCTAAGGAGCAAGAGGCTATTGAGGCATTTATACAAATACCTATTGTTACACTTCCTGAATAGAAGACTACAGATACACATGATCAGTAGGTAATGAGTACTCAGAAGGAGTTAATATTAGTCAGTGTTGATACTAGCAGAGTACATGAAGAGAAGAGACCAAGCATCAATTCACCAGAGACTCCAAATGGGACACTGATAACTTAACTTATGAGAAGATGCAAACCTTGCAAGATCTAATGGAAAGAAAAATCAAACAAGAGAAACTACGAAGAGAACATCAACAGAAATAGGTATTACAGGAAATCAAGGATATTTTTGTTGATGCATTTGACTTGCAAGATATAGATGAGAAAACTCCTATTATAGATCAATTGGTTGATATTGTTAAGAAGGTGAACACTGATGATATTGAGGCAAATGTAAAACTAATGGAATGCAGGGATAACTTTAAGAAACCCCCCTCCCAAAAAGAATAAAAGCGTGGTGAATCACATGTTTTTTGGAGGGAAAATTCTTAATATTGATGGAAAATTGTGTTTCAAATTATGGATATTTGGTGGCAAATTTTTTATAATGTATACCATTTTTATAAAAATATGGTGAATACAAATGTTTTTAATAGGAAAATTATTAATTTAATTGGTGAATCAGACTTCCTTATACTGAAAAATTATGGCAAAATTATTATCAAATATTGTAATTAATTTATTTGTCATGGCGAATGTTTTTCATAAATACATATAAACTTGGCAATTAAATACAATAGTTGTATAGTTGGTATGGCGATTTAATAATTGGAAATAATTATTAAATTTTAATTCTCCTGAGTTTTCATTCTCAAAGAATGACACGTGTGGTGATTCCAGAGAGAGTTTTCAGTAAAAGAGTTATGTCACCACATTCCATCCAAAATGTACCTTCCACCATTCATCTCTCTTAATCCAATGGTTCTTATTTGATGTTGAAGTTTTATCGGGTCCCATCACTATGACATCACAAACTCACACATCTGTTAGATTACAACATATCAACGGCCAAAGGTGAATTTCAAGCCTATTGTTGGTCTTCATAATCTTTACGGAAAACTCTCGGTGGAATCATGACACGTGGTATGATTGATCGTACCAATAAGCCCACAATCAATCATACCACATGCCATGATTCCTTTGAGAGTTTTATGTAAAGATTATGAAGACCAACAATACGCCCAAAATTCACCTTTAGTCGTTGATATGTTGTAATACAACAGATGTGTGAGTCTGTGACCTCATTTTCTGACACCAAAAAAGCAGAATTCTTTTGGCAATCTTCGGTAATATTAGATATAAATATTAATTAATGGCGATGAGTCGATGACATCAATTAAAGTAATGTCAATTAATGGCTGCTTAGATGGGGCCTTTCAATTTTCAATGATAGATATGCGTGACATCATTATCTATTCATTAGCTCGATAGAATAATGCCTTAAAGTTAAGGATTAAATGAAAACATCATGTCATCTAAGGACATTGTTTTCTGACCATTCGATGATCTTACATCAATGGTAAAGCTTCATTTCCTGCCACCATTTCACAACTAACATAATTTTCTTATTGTTTCTATGGAGTGGGCACATGTTTCAAGTTTTTTTATGATAAAGAATTTTTATGTCCACTTGCGTGACACAATCCTTTTAGCCTTCATTATTCCCAAGATAGCAAATGTCTTATCATAAGTGTTGTTTCCAATTTCACCCACTGTTGCAGTAAATAAGAAAGATTTGGCGATTTTTTAAGGACAATTAGCATTTAACTTATGAATTAATTAGATCTTTAGGGCAGAGAAAGAATTTCAATCAAGGCTTATAAATAGATGATCTACGCTCGTTAATTTATGATTGTGAAAGAATATTTGTGAAAATAGTCTGCGAGTGCTAGGTTCTCTTTGATTTTTGTCAAAAATTAGAATACTAATATTAGTTTTATTTTCAATGGACACTCCAATTTGTTTAAGATGCACTGCCTTGGAGAATAAGAAGGCCTTTTTGGGCCTGGTCATAGACCCAATCTTGGCATCTGTTGCTACGAAGTTGGGAGCCTTCACCAAGGAGGCTATAAGGATGGTGCTGGGATGTGAATTTCTGGAGAGTGAAAATAGGTATAGAGTTAACATTGACATTTCATCTCAGTTGTTGGCATCTCTGTTGGACCTGGAGGGAAAAGGTTGATATTCTCGGGCTTCTAAGGAAAGTTTTCAGAGAAGAGTACCTCAGCAACGATGTGAATGTTGTCGTATTTGCAGAAATTGGGTTTGGAATTCCTTGGGAAAATTATTTGCCTAGGATTCTACAACCAAGAGTAAATGTGCCCAGGAAACCATTTCTATTAAACCTTGATGTTGAGCAGCTTATGTGTCATCAAGAGTGGGCACAGATTGGGAGGGCTTTCCTCTAGAAGTGGCACCTACTAGAGGAAACTGCGGACTATCGATGGCTACAAGAATTCTCTAAGATTATCCTCTCTTCAAAGTTCCACATAGAAGGAAGGGAGCCTCAGCCAGATAGTCCTTGACTATGTCTCCCTCTGTCCTTGTCCCTGTCCCTGTCCCTATCCCTGAGTCTACCTAGTCTCTACTGTGTCTCCCTCTGGTGGTAGTGGCTTACCAGGGTTTTTGCAATGATGTAAATTGTAATCACATATGTTTAAAAAAAAATGAAAATGTTTTAAGAAATTTGAAGTGCTTTTCTTTTTTGTTTTGATTATAAGAATCGTTAATAGATATGGCCTATGAGCATCGTTGAATTGTAAATTTGTAACGAAGTTTTACTTAATATAAAATATAAAATTTGCGTTACACTATTGTTTCATGTAATAATTAAATATTTCCAAATTTTATCATTTAATGGTGACTGGTTCAAATTTGATGGATAAGGTATTCTCGAATGCATGAATTCAAAGTGAATATAGTTAATTCTTATATTCATTAGTGTGTATTAAATTATTAATATTTTAAAATTGTAGCAATCGTTGGATTACGAGAGATGAACGATTGAAGTTGTATTTTGGAAGTACTATGGGTTTCGAAAACCTTTTCTAAAAATTCACTCTGGAAACGTGACACGTGTAATTCATCCAAAAGATTACATACCATTATATCATGTAAAGATAAAACATTAAAAGGATTTTGGAACTTTGGTTTAAATGTTACATTTAACGAAAGGTTTTTAACATTTCCTTTTTAAAAACCTATCGACTCATAGCAGAAGAGCTAAACAAGACTGTAATTTGTGAGAGCCTTAGCTGTTCTAACTTCTATCTATCCAGATTTCAAAATTTAATTTCGGGTAAGATATCTAGCCTGATGCATCTCGATTTTGTAATGTCAAAATTTTTGTTTAACTTGATTTTGAAATCTTAATTCTTGCATGTAAAATTTGGTTTTTCTTAATTAGTTAGTTATTATCTGTGATTTTTTTAGTAAATATCTATGATTCTATGTTTTTTCTTCTTCTGAAGAACAATGGGGAAAGCGAAAACTCAAGGCAAAGGGAAAGCAGATGGGAAAACTTTAATAGACTGTAGAAAACTAGTAGAAATACTTGGTTTCACTAATGAGTATCATGATGTTTATGATCCTGCTATCGATGGTGAAAGGAGAGTTATATCAATTAAACATACATTGTACAGTAAGGCAACTGGACCAAAGAGGTCTAAATTTATAAAATTTAATCCAGCGATAGGTGCAAAAATGAATAAAGTTGCTTCATGGGATGTAGGTTTTTGTTGCATGTTGTTACCCGAAGTTTTCCCTTGCCCAGAAATTGTCTTGATTTGTGCAGAAAATTATGATGAAGAAAGAAAAGCAATTGTGAATAAAAATAATCAGGAAGAAATTTTATCAATAACCCAGGAAGAATTTCTCAGTTTGCTAGACCTAGGGTTTGACAGATAAAATTGTAATGTCCATATTGACCTCAGATTGCTGGCAGAGCAATATGAGGCAGTCACGCCAAACACAAAAGATTCATTTATAAAGGGTCTAATAGTTGCAGAGGCAAAGGCTTCATTGGGTGAGAACCATAAGCCCCCTTATGATTTTAACATTTTTGTGCCATGGATTCAGGATACTATATCCTCACTAGCATTTTTCCTGGGACTAGAAAAAAATAGGGAAGTGGCTGCCAGCATTCTTTAATTGATTTGGGATATCCATTGTGTCAATGAACTAGTAATATATAATTTTGTTGGACACGTGGTTCAATCGATGCAAGAATAATTAACATTGATTAAAAGAGGAAATTCTAATACATTCAGGTTCACAACCTACTTGTGCTATCTTTTGCTAGCCAAGCATGCTACAATATTAATGAGCAATGACAACAAGCTTGAAATTCAGAGGGGGACTAGACCGACAGGTACTCCAATATATAACTGGAAACCTCAGATAAGGATGTATAATAACAGAAGGAATTACAGTAATTTTGTATATTTATTTTTGGCACTATTGTACAAAAAATTAACAAGAACTCCAATGCCTAGATTGTCTGCTTCATGTAGGGATTGCATCCAACTTGGAAGCACAATTCAATTGGTTGACTGGTACTTAATGGAAGAATACACTGTGCTAAGGTTTTATGGATCAAAACTACAACCCCACAAACTTCCAATGCATGTGAAAAATAGGGTGTTTTCAGTAGAATATGTACTACAACTAGAGAGGATAGATAGACTCTTCATTGGCCAGTTGAAGAAGAGCATATTCCCTTCCTTACCTTTCTCAATTGGAGGGTTAACATTTGAGAGAAAGGCATTCAAAGTGGAAAAATGTTTTAAAGAAATTTTTCAATTTGATTTAGAGTGGTACTAGAAGTATGATCCACTCAACGTCATTCAAAAAATTCTTGTTGCTAATAAGACCTCTGCAAACTTATTTCAACATGAAAGTAAACCATTGCTAGAGAAGTTGAAAAACAAGGATAGCTAGGATGACGTTACAAAAGAGATGGAGAAAGTTTCCATTGAGGAAATTTTTTTAGTTCTACAGTTATCATCACAAATTATGACATCAATAAAATAGGGCATTGTACAACCTAGAATGTCCTACAATTTCTATAAAAAAGCTACTCATCCATCAAACATAAAAATACCAAAGAAAATAGCAGAAGATTGTAAGGATAGAAAATGGACTCGAACGAAAATGAAAGATTTTTGGAGTATGAGAAAGGATCTTGGTGAACCAAAGACCAATGTAGATCTGGATTAAATAGACAAGGATATAGAGTTTAGAAAATTGTGGAATTTGGAGAATCTTACCATGACATACGAAAATAGTAATCAAGACAGTGAGGATGATAATCCACCAATTGCATTTACTCCAGGGAGTCAGAGTGGAGTCAATGACTACTAGAAATAGGTATATGACAAAGGGGCAATCATTGTAGAAAAAATGGGTTATAAAGGTGGTGGTTTGGGTCCCACAGGAGAAGGCATTTGGATTCCAATTGTCACACAAAAAAATTGATCATGGTGCAGGCCTTAGGTTTGGATTTGGAGAGGACCCATTAGATTCATCAGGAACCACTATGCCCATGAGAACATCCATTGCCATGGGTGAGATTGGGGAATCTACTACTACTGGGTCTGGTAGTGGCATTGGTGCTAGTGGGATTGGGGACCTTATACAACAAGTTCCCTCTCTAAAGAGGCCAATAGAATCTACACAAAATCCTATAGAAGAAGATAGTGTCAAGAAGAAAAAGGTTTCCAGATCATTGACACTCGATCCTAAAGAACTGTTTGCACTTTCAGGTTCAGCAAAACCCTCTAAAATTTTAAATACTCAAACAACATTAGTTAGATCAACAGGTATTGCAAGCTCTATTTCACCTTTCAAACATTCAAATCCTTCTACAACACCAGATTTTCATTTCAAATATTTCTATAATAAATTTGCAGAAACAACAACCAAGAATAAGGAAATAAAGAAGACATTGCAGACTGGTGCCCTTACTACAACTGTAGAGGAACAACCCACATCCAACAAGTTTTTTCCAACATATGACCCAAATATAGACATGATGTAGTTCAAGGTTGTTATTCCATCCAAAAAATATGGAAACCCACCAGAGAGTCAGAAAGATCCGTCTGAATTTCAAGTTAGCACTCTCCAAATTGATTTTTCCAAAGTTAAAAATGTGGACAAAATCAATGTGTCAAAGTATACAAACCAAGTGGTCTACAGTGCACTGCTAAAGCTGGAAAGAGAGAGAAGTAAGCCCGAGAAAAATATAGAAAAGTTACAGGTAGACATTGCCAATGAAAAAGCAAAGAGGAAAGCTTCAGAGAAGAGTTTGAAAGAATTACAGAAAAAGATTAAAAAATTGACCTCTACAACAAAAAATATAGAGTAGGAACTGATGACCTTATGGAAAGACATATTGTCAATTAGTGCCATAACACTTAGTCATCATAGTATTGACCGAGCCAGCAATGCAACCCGAGCAATTACTATGTAACCCAAGCAATGGCAGTGTCGACCGAGAAGAAAATGGTAATCAGTATTACCTGAGTGATCATTGTAGCCTGAGTACACAGAGTAGCCTGAGTAAAAAAGTGTAGTATGTTTCCCGAGTGACAACATAATGCCCGAGCATCAGTATATTGCCCGAGTGGATTATTGGACCCGACTGAGATTTTTGGGCCAACTTAGCTTATATTGTTAGATATTAATTTATCTTATGGAAGCTGACTTACAATTGTATTTGGTTTGGATAAGGTATAAATATAAAGTATTTTGTTTATCCAAAGTGTGTGTGAATATATGTGTAAGAGAATGTATGTGAATATGAAGAGACAAATTGTTTGAGAGGCTACAACAGTATAAGGAACAACATAGACTCATCCATCACAGTCAGGTGATTAGTTTATATCATTGGATCTTATTCAGTAATTTAGAGTTGCATTGAAGATCATCTACTGGTTCATCCTAACAGGTGCATCAGCAAAATCCTCTAACAAGGTGGACCTAAGAGTCCTTTATAAATCTCCTAACAAAATTGCATTACTTGATTATATTGTACTAAATCCTTTCACAAGGTGGAACTAATAGTCCTTATTACTCCTAACAGGGCCGACCATCAGAAGTGATCAATTGTAAGCTTTAACAGGGTAAATTTATACCAAAGTAATAAATTTTGTGGGTACCATCCCCACCCCAGTTTTACTTTCTATTTGGAAGGTTTCTGGGTAACCAAATATTGTGTCAAATATTGTGGATGTTTTATTTCTTTTCATTTCTTGCATGTAGTCAGTTTAGATAATCTAATATTGGATTAAAAGGATTAAGGTTTATTGGTTCCTGATTTACCCCCCAGTCACATTGACTATACATATTTCCAACAATTGGTATCAGAGCTAAGGTTCTCTTTATAGAATTTTAACAACTTGAGAAAAGATCAGAGGCAATGGAAATATACAGACTAGAGAAATCCATTGAAAATGAAAAGATAGATCTACAGTGGCCATGGATCAGATCAAGAAACTCAAGGAGCAACTCTCTCTTTCCCTAAAAAGAAGAAAAGATTTAGCAGTGCAGATGAATGACAAAAGTTACATAGAAAAAATAATTGATGACTTATGCAAAGAAAGAAGCTCTGAAGAAGCAGATGCAGCAATTGAAGACCTACTTGCAAAGAATCTCAATTTACATGAAGAAGTCAGAAAATTGAATAGAGAACAAGAAATTCATTCAGTCAGAATATGTGAAGTCATAGAACAAAAGAGTCAAGAAGAAAATGACAGATAAATGACACAAGAATATAAAATATTGTTGAGTACAAGATAAGAAGAAAAAGAAAATAAAATCCATCATTTGTCACTTCAGTAGGAAGATATGATAAATCAACTCAATAATGTAAATCAAGAAGTTATCAATCTGAGGACAAAAAATGAACGACTGCAGAATGATCTCAATACTGAAAAATAGACCAATGAGAGTATGATGAATTCAAAGGGAAGCATGGATCAGTTGACAGAGAAAACTCAACTTAGACATCATGAAAAAACTAGATTAGGTTATACTAAACAAGATGAATCCTCACAATAAGGAACTCAAAAGAATAGAAAACCTACTTGTAATCATTGTGGCAAGTTAGGGAACACAATAAACAAGTGTTGGAGAAATGGAAAATCAAATTTTAATGGTAAATGCTACAGATGCAACAAACATGGACATAGGGCAAGTGAATGCACTTAGAAACCTAAGTTTGAAGGAAAATGTTTCAATTGTAACAAACAAGGTCACAAATCCTCCGAGTGTAGAACTAAGAAATGGAACCCTGCTGAACAACTGCATTTTTTGATTGGGATTACAACATGTGGAGAAGATGTTGTCACTATGGTGAATATGGGCATATTGGTGCAAATTGTGTAAAGAATCACCTCAGAAAAAGGAATCCTACTAAGAGTATGTTATGTATGTAAACAACTCGATCATGTAAGAAAGAATTACATGAACAAAGAGAAAGTGGATACTGGATTTGAGAAAGGAAAAGAAAAAGTTTCTGAAATCAAAACTCAGATGAGTCAACAGTGGGTAAGAAAATCTCTTGAAAGTTTAGACCAAAACAATGAAGGATTGAATGGCACCCAAAGCAATGAATTGGATGGATCTACCATCTCTGAATAAACATGCAAGGAGACTACTAGAACTGTGCATACAAGACATCCTACATCAGTTCCAGACATGATAGTTATTCCAAATCAGCATATTGATGCACTAGGATACATTGTAGTTTTAACCGAGTCAAGATCTCAGTAACACCCGAGTTACACAGGCTTAACTGAGTTAAGTAAGGTTGTATGGTTTTGAGGATACAAAATTTTGTGTTCATTGAGCTTCATTCTGAGCTACACCAGCTACCATGTACGAAGAATTTAATGAAAAATCAACAGTAAAATCTCTTATAAAAGATGAATTGCAAGTGTTCTTATTTACAAAGCTTTCAATTTATAGAGTGATATAGTGCCTTAAGCGATTCAAAGCAAATTTTTATTCGAAAGTCTTAAGTTGTGAAGTTTTATCAAACCCCCAAGCATAATGGCATCTACATCTAGCAGCAAGGTTAAGAAAGGATCTGAGAGTTGGTTAGGAATACAATCTACAAACCTCCTAAGTTTAAGCTTCATCCAGTAGTTACAGAGGAGATAGATCCAATGGGAGCTCATTCCCTAATTCCTCCAAGGGTATTGTTTATTAATGACATCCGAGCCTTCTATCATTGCACAATTCAATGGCTTGGAACATTGGAAATGGAGAATGCTTATGATAAAGTCTGTGATGCTGGAAATATGAAGCTAGAGCATAAACATCTAGAAGTCAAGGGTTTGACTCACATCATGCATATGCCACAAAATTTATAGGTTAAGCGGATTAGGTTCATTCAGAGCCATGTTCACGACATCTAGCTATGGCTGGAGCAACCAGTGAAGATTACCAAGACAATGCTACACCGTGTTACAGGGTATCCTATGTTGGACAAGTCTAAAGCCACCAAAACCCTACCTTGGGATGTCCTAGCTAAGAAGACTCTTTCCAAGTGGGATGAAAAAGGTATGAGGCTAAATGGAGTAACTGACATGGAATTGAAGTTTTGGATTCATGTTATTGCACATAAAATCTACAGCTCTAGCAGACCTAACATCGTACCATGTAAGGCTTGGACTTGGGATACAAGGTGGTCAAGAACAACCTCTCATTCGATCTTGCTGAGTTGCAGATCATCCAATTGAGCAAGAACATGGAAAGCATTCGAACATCAAAGACCAATCCATGTAAGTTTGGTTCACTTCTGGTCTGCATATTCTTTTACATTCAAAAGTTTTTTCCTTCCAAAGGTACAATTATTTGGAATAAGGAAAGACCCATAATATATCAAATAAATGAATTCATAGCTGAATTAGGAGACAATTTTGAGAGCATCATGGATGCATATTTTTGAGGAATTCAGACAAAAGATGCAGAATAGGTATAGAATTCCTAAACAATTGGTTGAAGACCATAAGGATGATGTTTGTTTCCTAGTTGATTGTGATAAAGTATATATTAAGGCAATTAGACCTAGGCTTGCATGGGTGAAACCTCTTGCATATGAGGTTAACATAGATGAGACCAAGAACATCATTGAAGCTCTTGAATGATCTTGTGACCCCAAAGCACCTTACTTTGGTACATATGAAGAAGTCAAAAGTAGAATTTCAATAGAGATTGAGATTCCTAAGATTCTGAAAAGAGGAAAGAAAAGGTTAGAACAGTTTGGAAAGAAGTATGGAAAGACTTCTCCTTCTATCTCAGTAAGAAAAGAAGATGAAAATAAGATAGAAGATGATATATCTAAAAAGGAAGAGGAAGAGGAAGAGGTAGAAGAAGAGCCTCCTAAGAAGAAAAAGAGGCTAGTTCTCAAGAAAACTTCTAAGGCCCCTACCCCTATCCTCACTACCAGCAAACCAAGAAGATCAAGAAGGAAACTCATTTTACCTAAGGAAGATGAAGAAGATGAAATCACATTCAAGAATCCCCCACCTACCTTTGAGAAGAAAATTGAAGCCTTAAGAGAAGGTAGTGGTATGAGTTCTTTGAAATCTCTAAATTATGCTTCCAGAATGAAGGATGAACAGAAAAAATTGAGGAAGAAGTTGTAGAGAAGATGACTAGACGGAAATATGATCAATCTGAATTGAAGAGTCACATGACTAAAGACCTATTCAAGGCAATATTTGTTCCCTAGAGTAATGTTGTCCCAACAGAAAAAGATATTAGAGAACAAACCTTGAGGAAAGTCATGCCTACTATGACAAACAAAGAGGTAAAAGAGGCCTTGATAAAGTATGAAAGAAATCACACTCCAAGGTTCAAGACCTTTCAAGTATTGAATAAGAAGATAGAGAATATGGTGCAGGAAGCTACAAACATATGGAAGGCAGTCTTAGGAATCAAAGAAGAAGACAAGACTGAAGTACCAAGTACAAAACACAAGGAAAAGGCTGATGATGCAGATTTACCTGAGGTAGAATCCATTGAAGCATGCAATGCAAAGAAGATAGCAGTAGAGGTAATGACATCTCTACCAAAATCACCTATACATATCATCCTATCTTTGAGAAAAGATAAGTCTGCTAAATCTACATCTGGACTAGTAGGGACCAAGCACCATGCTCCGCCTACTACTGGGCCAAGCCTAACTGAGTCATAGAAGGTAACTATGAATATTCCTTCAGTAAGCATTGATGCAACATTTGATTCAGACCCTACATTTGGTGCAACAAATGTCAATGACCTATTCCAACTGAATACTAGGGAGAAAATAGAGGAAGGAAAGGAAGTGTATGATAGTGGAAAAGGTAAGGAAATTGTTCCTTCACCCAATCCTAAAGACAGTGGAAAAGGAAAAGAAATAATCAATGATGATATTGATCTTGAGCAAGACATTGTGATTCCAAATTGGGATCTATCCAATTTGACAATAGAGAAAATGGACACACTAGGGGAGCTATGGAAGAAAAGAGCTACACAACAGAAGCTTCGAGCAGAAAATAAGAGAAACAGAGTGCTGGAAGACATAAAAGGTATATTACTAGATGCACTAGAAGTAGAAGTAAATGAGAGTGATTCCATTATGGAACAACTTGTAGACATAGTCCACAAGTTTAATAAATATTTAAATGGTCAAGAAAAACTATTGAAGAAGGCAGAAAGAAATTTTGAGAACAAAGTTCTATAGAATGTTGCAAGCAAGATTGTAATTGATCAAGTTAAGCTAAATTCTCTCATTAGCTCTCTAGAAACTACAGTAAATAATGTTGCTTCATTATTTGTAAAGTTAAGCGATACTTCAAATTTCACAATGGAAATCAAGACAAAGCTGAAAAAGGTTGATACAGATTTGAAGGAAAGTGCAAATCACTTGGCACTTAACCCAAGTTCTAGTTCAACACATTTTGTAAAAATTAAGTATCTGATAGACATGTAGGATAAATTACTAAGGGAAGAAGCAAGGAAATGAGAATCTCTCACAACTATGCAGAGCCAACTCCTTCCACACATGGATGTAATGCAGAAGCATATAGCTCATGCCAAGACTCTATTCATGACAACTATAACCACCTAAATTTGGTCTGTCGTAACTATAGACCCTATTTTCCCTAAGTGTGATCATACCCTCGATTTATGTCCAAACGACCCTGTTACTGTTTGGCATATTTCTTTTAATCAATTTAATGTCCTAGGTGATTTTTATCACTGATTTATGTTAACTATTATAGCCATACGATTCACATCAATATCGACCAATCAGATCTAACCAAAACCAAACATGGCTATAGTATTTAATTATAATGGAATTAAATAAATCTCTAAATCAAATGAATCACTTGCAATCCAACCCATTCCCCTAGCCTATTAATTTAATTAAAATGGCTATAGTCCCTTAATTATTAAAAAGCAATTTATTTGTTTTAATAATTAAATCCTATATTTCTAAATG
>MU225573.1:25926-44683 GCA_018584345.1 Thuja plicata | reverse complement strand
GAAGGCAATAGGTTGCCTTTAGAGGGTTTTATGTGTTTTTCATGCTTTTACTAACCCTATATTGCTAAAACAATGATCTATTGAAGTGTTTGTGTCCATCTAACAGGTACCCATTATCACACTCACAACAACAACTTCTCAGTTGCAGAGATTATGATGGAACTATCAGCAGAGATACAGATAGAGTTACATATCCTGAAGGTGTTGCAGGATAATTGGGACAACACTTTGTCTCAGATTTTAAAGGTACATAGTGATTTCCTATCCTATTTTGGTATTACCATATAGATATATTTTGGCATTTGTGTCAAAAACAAGGGGGAAATGTATATAGGATATAGGAAAGATGTATATAGGAAAGACATATACAAAAGAGCAGTAGAGTAGATATATATATATATATATATATATATATATATATATAAGTGTTACAAAAATAATTTTGAAAAAACAAAAAATTCATTTGTAACCGAGTCATGGAGATATTGTTAAAACCCGAGCAAGTACCCAAGCATATGGTTAGGGGGAGTTTTAATTCAGAAGGTTGAACAATTTTTTGATCATGATAAGTGTTTTTGGTCACTAATGCCAAAGGGGGAGATTGATGACCTTATGGAAAGACATATTTTCAATTAGTGCCAAAACACTTAGTCATTATAGTGTTGACCGAGCCACCAGTGCAACTCGAGCAGTTACTATGTAACCTGAGCAGTGGTAGTGTCGACCGAGCAGAAAATGGTAATCAGTATTACCCAAGTGATCAGAGAAGCCTGAGTACACAAAGTAGCCTAAGTGATAGAGTGTAGTATGTTGCCCGAGTGACAGCATAATGCTTGAGTGCCAGTATATTACCCGAGTGGATTACTGGACCTGAGTGACAGTTTTGGGCTGACTTAGCCTATATTGTTAGATATTAATTTATCTTATGGAAGCCAACTTACAGTTGCATTTGGTTTGGATAAGGTATAAATATAAATTATTTTGTTTATCCAAAGTGTGTGTGAATATATGTGTAAGAGCATGTATGCGAATATGAAGAGATAAATTGTTTAAGAGGCTACATCAGTATAAGGAACAACAAAGACTCATCCATCACAGTCGGGTGATTAGTTTATATCATTGAATCTTATTTAGAAATTCAGATTTGCATTGAAGATCATCTATTGGTTCATCCTAACAGGTGCATCAGAAAAATCCTCTAATAAGGTGGACCTAACAGTCCTTTATAAATCTCCTAACAGAGTTACATTACTTGATTGTATTGTACTAAATCCTTTCACAAGGTGGACCTAATAGTACTTTTTGCTCCTAACAAGCCAGGCAATCAGAAGTGTTCAATTTTAAGCTTTAACAGGCTAAATTTATACTGTAGTAACAAATCTTGTGGGTACCATCCCAACCTCATTTTAACTTTCTATTTGGAAGGTTTCTGGGTAACTAAATAATGTGTCAAATATTGTGGATGTTTTATTGCTTTTCATTTCTTGCATGCAATCAGTTTAGATAATCTAATATTGGATTAAATGGATTAAGTTTTATTGGTTTTTGATTCACCCCCCCCTCTTAGTCACATTGACTCTACATATTTCCAACAGGAACATGCGGAGGCAGTAGTGAAGGAACAGGAGCAGGTAGAGTTGAAGGCACTGAGCGGAAAATTGGTAGAAATTAGTAAAAAACTAGAGGAAGAAAGAGTCAATTCACAAAAGTTATTTAAAACCATGAAGAGTAATGCTGCCTCCAACTGGGAATCACAAAAGAAATTGGGCTCTCAGGAAGATAAAGCCAATCATTGGGAACACAAAGCAGTGGAAGAGAAAAATATTTGTGAAAAAATGGAAGAAGAACTAAAGAAGGCCAATAATATAATTCAAAATTTAACAAATACTAGTAATAATTTAGTGAAGATTACTAAAGAACACATTTGGAGCCAAATATTGGGGATGTCTCATAGCTTGTTTGAGTGGTTTGAATTGCTTCAAAGCATGAGAGTGTGTTATTTGAAGCTCCATAAGAACATTGAACAGAACATGGATGTTGTCAAGAAAGAAAAGAAAGAAAAAGATATTATACAACAACTTTACAGTAAGAGTGATAGTTATCTATCAACCAAGGGAATTAGCACCCGCCTTGATGCCTCAGTAAAGGTATCAAGTATCATTTAAAAATGTGAGAAGCTACGTGAAGCACAAGAATTGGATGACAAAGCTAAGAAGAATATAACAAAGATGGAACAAAGGAAAGAAAATTTGGAAAGTCTTGGTTTTCCTAAGGGGTTTGACGCAAATAAGTTCATTGGAAGAGAAACTTACAAAATAAGGTTGCAGGAGAAAATAAATATTGATTTACACTTTCTTCCTACAGACATATCTCCTGATACATTCATTAATTTCATCAAACCAATGAGAACTTTGAATGGAGTTTTAGAAGCAACAGTGTTGTCAAGTCACACTTCCAAATATGAATTGCTAATGAAGTTGTGAGAGTGTAACTATACTATGAACCAAATTATTCTGCCATTAGAGGATGTTTGGACTGGCCTACAAAGACTGCTCTAAATTTTGAACTACTGTAAATTGTAATGTATTGAAAATGAATACAAAAAAATTTGTGCTCTATCTAATTTTAATGTTTTCCAATTTAATGTGCGTTGAGTTACTCTATTTTATTTAGTTATTCTTAGTTGATTTACTCTGTTATATGCTATTGGAATACAAAATTTCATTCAGGAATTTCAAATTCAAATATGAATGATCATTGATGATACGATACAAACTACAGTAATGATACTCTTTGTTCTCAAATTTTAATGATGAAACATAATACTTTATTTCTTTTCTAAAATGAACATTGAATGATAGGATATAGTAGTTAATAAGTTCAAAAAATACCTATTGTTGCTACTGCTAATTTAGCATAAATTTCCTAAATTTTCCAATTCATCTCTATGTCGTCATCATCATCTAATTCTGGTATTCTAGTTCCTTCATTATTCTCTTCATTTTCATTTGTGTCTTCTTCACTCTGACCTCCACTTCTATGAATCCCACTCCCATCGCCACCTATAGTTGTCCCACTCGAAGTCAAAGATTGGTTAATGGTGTTTCCCAACCCTCTTATTTTGCATCTTTTCTTCCAAATTTCTATTGCTTTCTTATGAGGAAAAGTATTGGCATCATACCTAGATGTGTAGACCCTCAAGAATGTTTCCAAATTCTTGTCTAGTTTGTTTCTTAGCTTTGATTTTAGGAAGCCCAAAGTACTGAAAACTCTCTCATCCTCCATTGAACCCAATATCATGGTTTGAAATAGATCAACAAGCTTGAAGAACTCTAAAATTTCATCACGGAACATTGTGCTCTATTTTAGTTATGTCCAAAGCCTTTTTGCCGAGCCCTCTTCATGTGGGTTATGTATTAATTGATATTGATGCTTCATATTCCTTGCAAAAGTGCCTGATTATTGTATAAGAAGACCCTAATCTAAAATTCCATTGATAGTCACTCCATTGAATTATACAGATTTGCAAAATTCCTATATCAAAGTCAACAACCTATTATGATAATCTTCCTTAGATTTTAAGCGCCAATATTGAGGAAAGACAATTTCCATGGCCTCAAGAAGTTGTTCATATGGGAATCAGGATCTTATTTCAGAGGAAACTTTATAGGTTATGTCCCTTGCATTAGCTTCTATAGACTCGACGATCTTGGTAAACTATTCCCTTGTAACTCTTGTAGCTCGCTTCTTTGAGGCACTGTAGTACATTGGTATCTGAAATCCTCTTACACAAACACATGTATCTCCATTTTCAATGATCTTTAAATAATTATCAAGATTTTCCAAATCTGTTAGTTTCCGCTAGTGATGAAATTTTTCATCGGATAAATTTGGGTCATTTCGATAGAGATTATTGAGGGCTTGGCATGACATTTTACGCAAATGAGCATATTCTACAATATACATGACTCTTTGTTAGGATTTTTTCATAATGAATGTCATTTCTTCTAGCATGGGAAGGAGAGATGCTAAATTCAAAAGTGTCTCTATATTTCTTAACCTCTGAAGCAGGTTGCCACATCTATGATTTTGTACATTGTCATAAGTCCATTCAAAGATTGATATTCGAAAAAAACTCGATGTGCTGGTCCATCCAAAGAGATCCATCTGGTATCAACATCTTTTAGAAGCTCGTTTCTATTGGTAATTCCATCAGAAAAGTACTAAAATTCCCTAAAACATTTAGGACTTTGACAAAAATATGAGTACAACTCTCTTACTAAATCTTCAACCTTGTTTACTAAAGGAAACTTCTTCACAACTCTAAAAATAAGATTCATCTTGTGGGCCATACAGTGAATGCCAACAACATATGGAGAACAAGAAGCCTGCATCTTTGTGCAAAGACCATTCCTTTGACCTTGCATTACTAAAGCTCCATCCGCTCCAACATAGATCAACTTCTTTTCTATTGTCAATTCATCCATAGCTCCATATTCAATTAAATGGCTCTTTACTAATTGAAATAAACTTTCTGATATCACATTGTCCCTCAATTTTGTAATAGTTAGTAGATGTGGTTGGGAGACATTATTCTGTATAGTATAAACATGCATGCATACCTACGACGTATTAGCTATTGTCATAACTTCATCTAAGGACAATGCAATAAAGGTTGACTCTTTTATTTTTCTCTGTACATCCTCTATTTCAACCTGGGAAATACAATTTGACCATTCCCATCCACTATTTATTGACCAATGAGTGATAGGATAGTTAGGAATTTTTAGAAAGTGTAACAAACCACTCATTTCTGGATAGTCTTTCATTGGATGCCCTCTACTCAAAATATGGAAAACATTACTTAATTGAACAACTTTTATGCATTCTTCTACTTCACTTGCTTTTCCAAAAATAACATTAATAGAACCTTGAACTTCACTAGACTTCATCTTAAATTCCTGAAACAAATAATATTCCTCAACATTCCTTTTATGTTGATATTGCTCCTTTGTTTTATATCTTACCACTTTTATTTCTTTTCCATCTACAGTTGAGGTTCGTAAACCTTACCAACATGTTTCTCTATGGTGTCTAGTTTAAGCTGCAACCTCTTTTCCTTTTTATACTTCCAACTACAAATCGTAAATCTGCATTCTACTGGTGGCTCACCTACAATTGGATTGTCCATGGGTTCAATGAATGGATACTTTTTCGCCCAATCAAATTTAAATCTCCTGGACATCTCCCATTGATGATCAGTTTTTTCTTTTGATATTCCTCTCCCTTTAGTGTTACTATTAATTGAACCATCATCATCACCTAAGTCGATCGATTCATCCTGGTACTAGTTATTTACTTGAAATTCATCTTCAAGGTCATCTTCATTAGATATATCAGGTTCCGCAACTTTGTAACCAGATTTATTAGGTTCCCCAATTTCTTGAATAGACTCATGTGTAAGTTGAGAACCTTGAAGTTGTATAGGTTCCTCTGATGACGTACCTTCCTCACTTTGACCAACACCATTGTGTCTGCCCCCGCCAAAGTATGAAGATATATTTCTGCATTTAGTTGGCTTCTCTTGGACATCTCCACCTTCAATAGTCCTCTTCCTATTTAACTTTGACTGTGACATCTCCAACAAATTAAGGACGCAATAAAATTTTACTTGAATAAGATACTACAGAATCTTAGTCGTTCCCGCTCGCTACCAAGCACAATTGTGAGCTCATAATCAACTAAATTTTTGTACTACTAAATCTCTTGAAACTATCCTTATATACAAATGCTTATTTCAAATTTTGGTGAAGGGGCCGACAATTGCATATGATAACAACTAATATTTGGCGAACCCCGCGTAATTTCAATTAATTGACTAGGTGAATAGGGCAAGAATTTGGGACACAATTATTTATGATGGATGGTGAATTGGGTCCTAGTGCAAATAAAACTTTCACTTGGAACAATGGGCCTTTGGTGAATGGTGATCCTCGATATACACCCTTCCTTAATCTGTGGTGAATAATAGTAAAATATACAATAGAAAAATGGGTGAACAACCCAACTACCATACTGAAATTATGTGCAAATAGTGGTGAACAACTTGACCACTATATGTGTCTTTTATAAAATTTGGGGGAACCAGTCAACCAATATACTAAGCATTTTTTCACCAATTTCTATATGCCCGACGGGACATATTCGCCAATTGGCGGATAATCACCACTAAAAAAAACTCTGATGGAATGGTTTGTGAGAACGTTTGACACCAAAATTTTGGAGAAGGTTGCCATAGAATTAGCTGTGAAGAAAGTTAAACTTTCTAAGTTAATCGTTATTTTGGAAGAAGTTTCAAATACTGTTTATTCTTTGTATAAACAACTATGTAATGTCGAATTCTTTACAAATGATAATCAACATCTTATTAAGAATCTATAAGAATATTTGAGCTCAACAGGAAATTCATTGAGCATGGATGCAAGTTCCAACTCCTTTCATTTTTCTAGATTTACTTTTTCCCAAGGGAGATTAGCCAAGCTCATGGCTAATGATGGCAAAATAAGGGAAAAACTGATTTCTATTCAATCCATTTTGACACCTCATTTAGAGGTCATATAGAGAGAATTAAAAACTACAAAAGAATTAATAAAGACAGATCCACCCTCTTTTTCACAAAGTATAGTCGATCTAGCTTCCCAACTAGAGATCAAATTGCAGGTTTTGGAGTCGGTAAGAACCATATGGGACAATGCTTTAGCAATGGTTCTTCAACTCCACAAACAATTTTTGGATAAGTATTGTCTGACCCTAGATGCCAAGATTGAAAAAAACAAGGGGGAAATGAAGTAAAGACAAAAGGGGAAGACAAATGCATATACATGTAATATATGTATATTTTTGTATACCAAGTTATAAACTTAGGGGGAGTACTGTGTACTTAGGTACTATTTTCTTTCAAGTACTAAAAATTCATGACAGAGTGTTTTTTCCACTAATGTCAAAGGGGAGAATGTTGATCTCCAAGCTATGTTGCCTATTAGTGTCCAACAATTAGTCATTTATCTAGGCAAATTAGTTGGTCATCACTGCGACCGAGCTATTCTACTAAGGCTAAGAATTGTATAAGAATTGTATTTTTGTACCGAGAAGTAGATACTTCCGAGCAAGTTAACGGTTGCTGAGTATCCCTAAAGTTTCTAAGAAGATCAGTTTCCAAGCATATTGATTGCTGAGTTGAGAGTTGTGTTGAGCGATAGCATACGAACACCATTTTTACCAAGCACCAGAGACCTCATATGCCAAGTGAAGCAGTTTCTTCATATGTGTTTGGAATGACACAAACACTTATGTAAACCATTTTGGCCGACTTCTATGTGACATTTAATTATTGTCAAGTTATTTAATGGAGTTAATTATGAGATCTAACAGAGCATTGATCCCTATGCAAGATAAGAAACCAATCAGAAAAAGGGAATGCTTAAGCGGGAAAAGAGATGAATCTAGATCGTTGATATTGATCTAGAAGCTTCATCTATTTTCTATTTAAGGAAGCCTCAAATCCCTAATGAAAAGATGTATGTAAGAAGGAGAAGAGATGGTTTGTATGCTGAAGGAGCATAGATCAGACAGAGTGATCAAACAGAGCAGTGAAGGGTAGAATAAAGTTATCAAATTCATAGATCAGATAAGAATTGGAAAGAGGAGATCCATAATCAATATTTGAAGTGCAAACTGAAAGATCGGGTACTGATACATTTTAGCAAGTGAATCAGGGTAAATCTCTTAACTGAGTGGTCCTAATAGACCTTTATAAATATCCTAACAAAGTCCTTACTTAGCTGTAAGTTTTAAATCCTTTAATCAAGGTATACCTAATAGCCTATAAGCCTTTAACAAGGCATAACCCTCACATGGTAGATCATCAAAAGTGATCAAAATTTTATAGCCCTAACATGAACACTTTGTTACTGCAGTAGCAAAGATTTATGGGTGTCATCCCCACCCCAGTTTTACCTTCAAGGATTTCTAGGTTACCAAATATTTGTGTCATGAGTTTATCTTATTGCTTATCATGGATGTGATTACTAGTTAGATCTATTACAACATTGAATTTTATGTTTATAAGATACATGATATGCATGTTGAATCAATTTGTTTCAATTGAGTAAAAAAATTTAGGATTCTGATTCACCCCCCTCTTAGTATCTTCCTTTCCCAATTAAGACTTCCAATAGATCTTTGGCATTTATACAGTCCAAAACTTATGACTAGAAAATAAGATGACCTTATTAGTGAAAACGGTACTTCGAAGAAAGGCGCAACTTGCATGAGATTCAACACTACAAAAATATATTGATTAATTTTCTTTCGTAACATTAAACCCATAAAAATCCAAAAGTGAAAAATATATTGCAAGCGAATTTGGAAATTGCTCAAACAATGAATAACTTGCACCCGAAACTAAAACATTCAAACCATGAAAACAATTCCTTCATGAAGCACACTATCAATACCAATAAGGGACTACACAGATTTCTAGGAGGATATTTTATTATTTTCCCAAGATTCACAAATCCTAAGGGTTTTCATCTTCAGTGAGAGAAGAAAATGAATGCACATTTTCTTTTTGAAAATGAAATAATTTAAAAAATGACAGCTTTTTGAAAATATCCTCTTATTTATAACTTATTTTGAAGAAATAAAATAATACTTATTTCTTTTAGACAAATATGCCTCAAATTTGATAAAATAATTCATCTTGGGACCAAGCATGTGCTTGAATTGTCTCAAAAATTAGGAAACAATGTTGCATCTACTTATAAATTCCTCCCTAACTCTAGACCTTTGGATTCATTTTCCGTTAATGCTTCATTCTATGTTAATATCATGGCTTTATCCCTATTGTGGAGCTGGTCCATAATATCTACATGAAGTGTTGTGAGATTTGTGGAAGAAATGAAAATACCAATTTTTCAATATTTCCAACTCCATGGAGGTAATTATCCAAGCTATCAACAACCAAATTCACTCTATAGCATATGAATGTTTATGGGTCCTTTTTGGATAAATGGAAAAGTAGTCATTTCCAGTCATTGCATACATGCAACACATAAGAGTATATGACAAATATTTTAGTTTTATAAGGGGCATCCAGATCCCCATAGAAATAGTATAATAATTGAAGTTGATTGTAAAATTATCATCACATGAACTCACAATTATGTCTACAAAAAAGTCCTCTAGTTACATCAAAAATATGTCAAGTATATCACAAAATTCTCTACTCAAGAAATATAGAGTGTTCAATATTCAACACCAGTGCAAGGTTGGTTAAAAAATATGACAGTCCAGTACACAACCTATCTAACATTTTTTGGATGCAAACTAAATGGTTACACTTTACTAGACATGCCACCTACCAATGACAATACAAAAACATCCCAACCAAGAAACCTACAAAGGTGAGGCACATACCACAATGAATCCTAGTAGTTAATAATTCTAACCTATATGCAAGGTATAAACACTAGTTTATTTCCACCGCATAACAACTTCTTGGGCAAAAAATAAAGAGCAATGAATTGTTCTCAGATTCTTCTCCCTACCAGAAAGCCCCAAACTCTCATCAAAGTAACCTTACAAATAGTACAATCAACTTAACGTGGTTGTTGTTTCCTTGGACTGAGATGGTTACCCATTACCTCTAGTGAAATTATGAGGTGATCATCGCTAAATGTTATCGACAATATCATAAGACCAGTTTGTTCTAAGGGAGTAGTGTTAGGGTTGGTCCATTTAAAGCATCTACACATGTTAGGGTTGGTCCATTTCAAGTTGGTTGTTGGTCAATCTCAAGTTGGTTGTAGGCAACACCATGCTTTTTAGAATCATCTGGAATCGGTATTCTCAATGATATGACCAAGTTATTCAATAACTTTGAATTGCTCGTTAATAGGTTCTCTTTATAATATTCTTCTGATATCATCATTCCTGGTTTGGTCATGGTCACACTATTGGGGTGATGGAGCCTAGGGTTTTGATTAACAGGAGTAGTAGAGGAAAAGATCATACCATGCGTAATGTGGAAGTCAAATCGGTCATCAAATCAAATGGAAACACAAGTAAAAAATTGAACATAAAATGATCCAAATTAAATTGAACATCAAATCAAATGGAATCACGACTTACAGGTGGTGTCGATGAAGGCATTCTGTGTGCCCTCCTTCAACTCTACTTTGCAGCGTAACATAACAAAATGAAATGAAAACCCTTTTTTAAGTTATGCTTGTATTGGTCAAAATTACGAGCACATGTCATGGTCGTCGTAATTACGACCAACACGCGAATGGATTAAAAAAAATCAAAAATTTCCTTCTATAATCTGACCAAGAAAAACCATTTTAATGCTCGGTCAGAAATGTTGGTCGAAATTTAGGGTCAAATGTACTAGTGTGGTATGCTAAAAAGAATATCCATAAGCCAAAAAATGGAAGACCTAGCCGTGACAACATATAAAAAATTTATGACAAAATTTGTAGCATGTTGTGATATCTAGGGGCACAAGAAATATACCATTGTGAATAGGGAGAGTTTGTTGTTGATGTTGCAGTATTAATGTTGTAGATTTGATGGTGTTGTTTCTATGTTGGAGAGTTTGTTGTTGATATTGTAGTACTGATGTTGTAAAGTTGATGATGATTTTGTTGTTGTAGTATTCTGTATGCTTGCCTTTGATGAAAAATTGTTGATGATGTTGATAATGTTGTAGAGTTGTTGGTGTGTTAATATGGTTGTCATTGATAATTTGGTGATTGGTATTGTGCTCAATATTTATGTTATGTTGATGTGGTTTTGAGGTTTTGTTGGTCCAAAGGCTGGTGTATTCTCTGATGTTCGTGTTTGACAATGGCTAGAATTCTCTCTTGTTTTGGATATGGTTTATGGTAGTATGGCTTCATTGATTTTCTATTTTGGGTCGTGTTGATGTGGTTCAAAGGCATAATTGCTGATGCGTTATTTCTTATTGAACTCCAATTATTATGGCATTTGGATAATATGTTAATTGGTCAGGCAGTGTGTGTGGTCTAGTCCACTTTTCATTCCTCCCCACCGTAAGAATATTTAATCTAGACCTATTTAGAATTATGTTCTTGGTGGCCATTTTGGTGATTTGATATTTGTAAGATCAATATAAATAAGAGGATGTTTTTTATGGATCAGTAAGGAGGTTGATTAAGATGAATATTCGTCAAATATAATGTGAAGATTTGGCAAAGGGGTGAAGTTGGGTTGTGAGTAGAGCATGTGTGTTGTTGTTAGACTATGAAGGAAGTGAGCCAAGGATTTCTTCTGACAATTTTACTATAATGGTGGATTTACTTTTTCCCTCTCTTCTTTCTATGTCATCGCATCCTCATGTTCATGACAATAAAATTGATGATTATTAATGACATGCACAAACAAACAACTTAAAACAAGGGAAAATAAACATTTTGACAATTTAGTATGTTTGTTTTCTATTGATTATTTAGTAAGACTATACAATAGAAGAATATTAAAATAGTTTAACCATCCAATTATAATGAGTATTGCAACAAGTATCCAAGCTAATGATGAACAACTTGAGAAACAAGCGCTACTGTGCATAAGGCAAAAATTATACTCACAACAAACATATGGACACAAGTAGGACTTGTAAATGGAGCTCTTTGACATTGTTTATATTTTTTACTCCAAAGCACCAGATGTTCCAATGTATGTTATTACAAGTATTGATAACTACAACGGGCCACCATGAAATCAAGATGACCCAAAAGCTATACCAATAATTCTTGTATCACTAGGTGATTGTAGGAAAATACCACTCACAATGGCATGAACTACTACCATGCACAAATCTCAAGGTTTAATAGTACAAAAAACAACAATCAATATTAGAAATAGAAAGATAAGAATTAAAAATTATAGCTATATCCAGAGTCAAATCATCAGATGACCTTGGCCATGAGCCAACATTCTCTTTCGAGTGGTTTTCTAGAATGCAAAATAATCAATACACAATTATATGAAAAAAGATGAAGCTCAATTACAACATCTATCTCTCTAAAAAAGGGTATGTAATTCCAAGTCCAATATCTTTCACACTTTCTTGAATTATCCATGTTACATGAACTTTATTTTTACAAAATTTCATTTTATAGGAAAATACTCATCTACACAAGGATTAATTGGACAAAAATTCAAAATTCTAGGCATGGAATAATTTAATTATACTGCATTTTTAAAAAAATAGAATTTCAACTATAACACATGATTTTTAATTTTAATTATTTTCTACTAATTTACAATAAAAATAATTTCGCTAATGAGATGACAAGTGTTGTAATATTGGGGGATGAACATGAGGATGGGATGATGGGTTTAGATGAAGACGCAAATGACAGGGTGGAGGGAGAAAACCACAACATTTGTGAACGAAATTGCCCCAAGAAGTTGAAGGAAGGTGCTTCTATTAGTGTAGTGGAGGCAAAAAGGATTCTTAGAAAAAAAAAGAATGTTATTAAGTATTGGTAACCTCATTTTGTAACTTTAATGCAGGATAATAATGATAGATAATGTAGACAATTGTTTAGAATTAGCCACTATAAGCTTCTCCAATTTTGACAATGGAGACAATAGCTTGTATATATGGGTATTCTTATTTTTTGACGCGTTCCTGTTAGTGGATTTTCATGGATCATTGTAATATTTGATATAATGACTTTTTTCTATTTAATAAATGGTGCAACCCCTTAACTGCTATTTATCAACCAAAAAAATGTTTTTTACTAATTTCTATCCTATAAATAGTTTTTTTTTGTGTGTTGGTATTATCCTTGAGACCTAACTGAATTCCTAGTCTACCTTGCCTTGGTATGTCTTAATTACATTGAAGGCATTTATTATTTAAAAAAGATGAGCTGGTGTTTTCGTCAAATGACAGATAAAGTTGGAGAACAAAAGCAAGATGTTCAAACAATATAATGTTCTCATTCTTTTATGAGTTTCTATTGGCATTTTATACATCATTGATTTTCATTCATTTGCATTTGTTTCATAGTTTTCTAAGTCATTAAAAAAGTTGTATGGAAATGCTTGAGGTAGACAATGCTTGCCATGTATTGCCACCTTATTCACACAATTGTCAAACACTTTAAACTTGTTTGGATTCCACATGTTATACTTTTTTTTATTCCACCTCAATCATTGTATACTTACTCTTCATCCTTCTTTTACAAGCCATGTTAATCATATTAGCCATATCGACCATATCGAAAGGGAAAAAAATTGCTTGGCCAACCATTTCTACTTTATTGGTTGAAATCACTCTTGAGGGAGAGTGCTTGATTGTATCGACAAGGTAACATGGTAAATACTTCTGTGAGTATTTTATTTATGTGCGTTCATCCCCACCGTGATTTTTCCCTTAACTGGGTTTCCATGCGAAAATATAGGTGTTATGGTGTTGTGGATGTTTGTATTATGCTTTAGCATTTTACTTTTAATTATATGTGTCAAGTGGATAAAGACTCAGGTTAATAAAGTTAAAAAGTACAAAACAATGATTCATTCCCCCTCTCAGTGTTCCTTAATTCAAAAAATTGGTATCCGAGCCTAGTTCCTCAGAGGAAGCTTAGAAACTTGAGGAAGATCCTAATAGGTGGTTCAATGGATTTAGATGGTATTCACCACCCACTCTTTGTTGCACTTGATGATCTTGATTAGTCCAAAGATGAAGTCCTGGAATTGAAAATGAGTCTTAAGGATGTTGAAAACTTCATTTAAGCATTGAAAGGGAAGCTAAACAAATCCATGGATAAGAGAAAGGAACTCCATAAGAAACTAAAGCAGAAAGAAAGCATAAATGATGATCAAACCTTAAAGGATAAAATAGAAGAATGTGAGAAGCTTGCAAAAGAAAAAGAAGTACTAAAACATGAGATGTAATCTATGGTGATGAATCTAAGGAGATAGAGGACATTGATAAGAATGAAGAGAAACTTTATTAGTCCCTGAAAGAAAAATCTGATGAATGCCACGGACTAAATTGTGAGATTGGGCAACTACAACTTGACCTGCAAGAATCAAAACACAATGAGGAGCATCTTGAAAAGAAGATTGACATTATTAGGAATGAGATTTCTACTAAAAATGAATACAAGGAGAAATTCATGATTAACTCAGCTAAGCTTGATGCGGTACTTGAAAGTTAGAGGATGAAAGGAAACACACAAGGTATTGGATTTGAGAAAGGTGAAAGCTCTAGTTCTGGTCAATGCAATCATCAATTACATGATCTGAAGGAAAAACCTAAAAGGTCTTCGGTAAGACTACCTAGTTCTCAATATTTTAGTGGTAAATGCTTTGTGTGTAATAAATTTGGTCATAAAGATGTTCAATGGAAAAATAGAATCTTTTTTTGAGACAACGTTTTAAATATAATAAGTGTGGTCATAAATCAAGTGAATGCAGAAGTATGATGATTAAATCCACTACTAGAGGTAATGTTAGGTTTTTTTCTTGTAATAGATTTGGATACATTTCTAATCAGTATAGATCAAGAGGAAACCAAGTAAATTATAGGTATTGATAATTAAATTTTGTATGCTACAATTACAAGAAATCTGGTCACTTTGCAAGATTTTGCAGAAGCAAGAATGTGGACAAGAAGGGTTGGGTAGTCAACAAAAAAATACAAGATAATGATAAAGCAAAGAGAAAATTCAATGCGGATGAGATTAAGAAGGAAATGAGAAACACATGGGTGAAGAAGAGTGAGAATGATCTAGGAAATGGGTCTGCACCTTAATCTGGTGCTGGAAATTCCTCTGTGAATTAGACTAAGGCCTTGTACCTAGGGCAATTTTTTGAGAAAATATTATAACCCCCTGCTAATAGTTTGAGCCTGAATTTGGCAGGATGATAGAAGTTGAATTTGGCTATTGTAGTAGATTTGTAAATATTTCTAAATGAAGTTGAGATGCATTGGAGATTTGCAAAAGAATTCTTGTGAAGCAGATAGAGAAACAAGATTTTTGGAAGAATTAAGGCAAGTGCATTTATTGCGTCAAAAGTTAAGTGTATGAATGGACATTTAACTTTACCTTCTCATTTTCCACTTTACATTCTGATATTAATTGAGAGAGAGATATCTTCAAATAGATTTCAGTTTAAGATCGAAGGATAATTTCTGTTAGAAACACTGAAAGGGGGGGGGGTGAATCAGTGTTTATCTTATTAATTAAATTTCATCCAATTAAACAAATATCAAATGTGTATCCAAAGAAACATAACACAAGAACACATAACACATGATATGATTACAGAGAACCTTGATCAGAGGAAAACTCCGGTGGGGATTAGTACCCACAAATATTGTACTAGGTATAATGAACCTGTTAAAGTTCCTTTGCCCTGTTAGAAGCAATATTTACAATTTGAGTACAATGACCTGGTTAAAGGTTGGACCCTGTTAAGAGTCTTTTACAAAACCTTTTTAAATGTATATGGCTCACTTCCCAATAAGATGAAGGCTACAACCCTCTGAATGTTGATATGCACTATATCAAAAATGAACTGCTGTGATGACACTGTTGTCTGATCAGTTTTGTGTATGCACGAAAGATCTTACTCTCTTAAAGAGCTATAAAATCTACTGACTTCATAGTACTATCCCTCTGTAACTTCCTCTTGCATAATAATCAACACTTGTAACATATCTTTACATTACATACTTATATCTTCAAATCTGAATAGGCGCGACCCAAAACAAAACATTAGTCGACCCAAAAACAAAATATACAACGCTTCTGAACAAGTCAACCTAAGTGTGTTTACTACAAAATTAATTACATTATTACAAACTTATAACTAAAGGCGCTTAGCCATTACATTACAAAATCATTCACGCTGATCAAAACTGTAGTCGGCTTCCATGCTCTGTTTCCTGGACTGCAAGTCTACTAATCTACCTATAACTTTTCCATACTGATGTTCTGTACTCTGTGCATTTGGATATAGCATGTATATACACCATAGAGTATATACCTAAGCACGCATGCTCTGGTGTGATCGCTAACACATGCGCTGATGTGTTGATCTCTGTGTCTCTTTGTCTATCCTATTTTTTGTACTTAGTCATTTTATCTTCTAAGTTAACTTTGACAGAAACTTAGTATGACTTTGTTTCCATGATTGACAGAATAAAATGAATCATGCTTCCTCAGGAAGTCAACTTTCCAACAATCTCCCCCTTTTTCATTTATGGAAATAAAGGAATGTGGCTAAGTTACTCAAAATGACTTCATACAAAAAATACTATATATCATAATACTTAATGATATATACATATATAATTCTCCGCATATACACATTCTATACCACTCCCCCTTTGACATTAATGACAAAGGTGTGAAAAAATTGTAAGTCTTCAACATACTTACTCCATGTAGACTTCTGGGTACACAACTTGCAGAGATTGAATCTCTTTTTGCCAAAAGACTTTCATTGCATCAACTGTCTGAAGATGCGCACATAATGCATATGTCAGTTTCTCCATTTTCATCAGATCCATGCAAGGACCTTGATCATATGTCTGCATGGTGTTATCAATCTATTTTATGTTCTCATTAAGAACTGTAAGAGATGGCACAAGTGCATTCCTCAACTGAGTTTGTCTTGTTCTGATCTTGTCGATTTCCATCTTTGCCTTCTCAATTTTGTCCAACTGCCCTTGATAGACATTTTTGCATATGTTCATATCTTGCATCGAGGTTTCAACTAATTTTCTTATGTTATTCACCATTTCTTCTGCTTCTATTATCTTTTTAGTGTGCTCAGAGGTGAGCTTCACTCTATCCATACAGTTGGCTATAACTTTCTTTCCTTTATCTGCCAATTCCTTCAATATAGCCTGCCCAATCTTTAAGGAGTTCAGATCTAAGGTAAATTTCTTTACCAAGTCATTTAGTCTCTCCTTCTTGTATTCATCTTCTGCAATCTTGGCAGCTGATTCTACTAGGCTTGTGAAATGTGTTTTGAAGTTTGTCGGTACGCTATCCACATGTTCAACTGTTTGAACTTTAGCAACTTTCTTATCAGTAGGAACTAACTCATTCAGGATGTTTATTGATTCCACAAAGTGAGGGTTCCTCATCACATGTTTCTCTTTTGCCTTTTTCATGGCAAGGATGCTGATTTTGATTAGGTCTTCTTCTCCCCATGCATCCAAATTTGCTGAGTCAGGAGTTAACCTTGACAACAATGAGGTGGATGGTTGAGTGGATGGTGAGAGAATAGTATTCTGACTTGTATCTACACATTCACTTTTGACATGAATTTCCTTTACTAGTGACTCATTATCTTGAGTATCTTTCTCCTTATCCAAGTCTATTGGATCAATGGAAGGAACTTCATCTTGTTGTGCAGAGGTATCATCGGTGCACATTTCTTCTATGCTTACAAATGCCTTATCAAATTTATCCATATCATTTTCAGATGCAGTCATAGATATTTTTACATCATCAATTACTATAGTATCCTCTATATCTTTAGTTGTCTCAGAGGTTATTGTCACTGTGGGCGTAGAGACCTGTGGACCTGTCATGGGTGCAATCTGAATTACTGGAGTTGTAGCCTATTTGGGAGGAGCTGGGGTAACTTTTGTTGTAGGCATCGTTGGTGGATACATGTGTCTATCCATAAAGACTTGTGCAAATTATTTTTTAGTCTCATTTCCAACCTGCTCATACTCTTTGTTCATAATATGAAGAGTTCTTGTCTTACTATGGAGATGAGGCTTCACTAGATCTAACACAATAGTCTTCTCATCATGTGAACAAATAGGAAGAAGAGTATCCAAAGTTTCTTCTCTAATCTTCATGTCTTCCTCAATTGCATGTCTTTTCATGATCTCTAATATGTTCCATAATTGACCCGGTATCATTGTCTTAAGTTCAAGAACTAATTTATTAAACTTGATCATATGAGATATGACCATAGAATGTATCTCAGACTTATCAATTTCTTGATACTTGTCATAGACTTTTGATAATGTATCTAATCTCCCTTCATTAATAATCCTTTTTCTCAACACATTTAGACTAGGTCTAAATCCTACCTTAGGTGGAGCTTGAACATTCTTAGCTTTGCTCTGAGTGTTCCTTGAGGATGGGTGACTTGTAGCCACTTACTTCCTTCCTCTAGGTTTCTTGCTAGGTACAGAAGGTGGAGATGTATCTAGATCAATTATGGTAGTAGGAACAGAGGTACTCTTTACTTTCTTCTTCTTCTGAATCTGTTCAACTTTCTCAAGTTCTTTTTCTATCTTGGCATCTATGGCTTTGTCAAGATCTTCTTGTGTGATTCCATGAGTTTTTAGTATGTTGGATGTAATTCTAGATGATTTCCTTTTATTAACAGCAAGTTGTAGTTCAATATCCACTTTGTCAGTCTTTTCTCTGTAAGTGCCCCATCTAGGTTCATTAGGGTCTTTAGGTGCTGACAATAAGACTTGTGCATATCCTTCGAACACATGGTCTTCTACTTCATACCCTAGTGGATGAATCCAGTTAGTTCTAGGCTCAACAACCTCCATGCATGTGCAATCTATCTCTACCATGAAGCATATTGTATCCCTGTATTTGTCAACTATCTTCTCAGATAGTCTGAACCTGCTCTGCATTTTGACCCTGAATATCTTTATATCCATATCCAT
>MU225572.1:1413731-1427413 GCA_018584345.1 Thuja plicata | reverse complement strand
ATCAAATAGGGAAACAAAATATTCCCCCACTCCTTTGGAATTGATTCTACATTGCTTTTCAAAGTTATGCATCATTTCATTCATCTTTTGGTATTGGTCCTTTTTGGCTTAATCTCTCTCATCCTTGAAAGGTTTCAAAATTTCTACCTTTGATGTAGAATCTTTAACTGAATTTTCTTGTGAACTTTTACCCTCATAACTCACTTTCTCCTTTCCCTTAGTTGATGTAGATGAGTTAGTTTGATTAGGGTTTGAGGTAAATGTAGCATTTGATGTTAACTTTTAACCTTCCTTTTTAGCTTCTTCAATGGTGACATTAGGGATGACTCCTTCCCTATTATGAGGAATAAATAGCTCATGACTAGGTTTCAATGTGTTGCAATATTGAAAGGGATTATAATCTCCTCCAATTGTGATTTATTCACCCATGTGTGGAAATTTAATACATTGATGATAGGTGGAAGGCACCTCTTGCATCTCATGAATCCATGGCCTCCCCAATAAGATATTATAAGTTAGCTTCATGTCAAGGACTTGACATATGGTGTCTTTCTTGATAGGTCCAACTTGAATAGGTAAAACAATCAGGCCTTTCAAAGACCTTTCTTCCTCATCATAAGCCTTAATGGTAACATGCTTTTTAGGATCAATGGATGATTCGGCCAACCCTAAAGACTTGACAAGGTTCAATGTGCAAATATTAAGACCAGCTCCCCCATCAATGAGGGCTCTCTTGACCCTATGTCTTTGGATTAAAACTTCTATATGCAAGGGCAAATTTTGAGGATGAGTAATGAACATATCATCTTGTTCGTAAAATGAAAGGCAATGTGTGAAGACATTATATTTTTCCATTAGTATATACAAGGAAAAACATGATCTACACCATCGGTTTACACTACAATGACAGACATAACACAACACTACCCAACACCAAGGTTACCCAATACTGCAAAGTACAAAGCATCCTGACAAACACTATTCAGTGTTACTCGGTGACAGAAAGGACAAAGGAACCCGACGAGAAACCAACCGTGCAACCCGACGGAACAACAAAGAGAGGAACCCAACAGATGAAGGGAACTTGAAAATCAGTTCAATGAAGGAACACCGACAGACTTTCGGTTCAACCTGACGAGCAAGAACTAACAGTCAGTTACATCCCGCAAAAAGTGGATCTGACTTTCCACGTCAGATAAATCACTGAAGTTGTATATTTAGCTTCTTGATTTGTTTTTAAATCCATTATGTGCGGAGGAAGCAATGTAATTATTATTATTTTCAATCAATTTAACTCTTTTAAAATATGCAAACTAAAGATCAAGGTCAAGTTGTATACCTTAATCCTAGAGTTAACTTTGTAATGCATGATTCTAGAATAGGTCAAATAATTGTATAAATAAATACTCAATCTATTGTGAACATATTGTTCGATGACGATTGTAGCCACTGAGAGCATCTAAGGATCAAACAAGAGAATACACGCAGAAGGACATAAAATGATCAATTCAGTTTCAAGAACAAGAACACAGGCTACCGACGAGCAGGAAAAGGTATTAATCAATCACTATAGGTGATATTCATTCACTATGAGCTTTAATGGATCTGTAATCAACAATTATAGATTGCATACAGTCATGTCAAACATATTGTACTCATTCTAACAAGTGTAGTACACTTAAGAAATCCTTTCAAGGAAGATGGACTTAACTGTCCTATTGTAAATCTCTTAACCGAGTGCACACTTAAATCAGTGTTGCTAAAGCTCTTAAAAGAGTAGATCTTAACAGGTCTCCACTTTAATACTTCTAACAGGGTAGATCATCAGAAGTGATCAATTGTAAGCCTTTACCGACTTGCTTCCATTATGTAGATAGTGAAGTTTTGTGGGTTCCATCCCCACTGCAGTTTTTACTTCCTAACAGGAGTTTTCTGCGATATCATATCTTGTGTTATGTGTTTATTATTTTAATGAATGTTTATATGAATGATTGCATACATTTAAGATTATGAATTAATACTACATGCATAAGAAAGAACAACATATATGGTCAGTAATACAATAAAGATTGTTCACTAATGATGAAAGGTGAAAAGAGTTAAAAGTTTTAGAGGTACTGATTCACCCCTCCCCTCTCAGTACTACTTCCCATTAATCCCAACAATGTGGTGCAATGAGATGTCCTACCATGTTTTGAAACTTATCTTCCTCCAAAGTTATAGGAACATTAGTCTCCACTAGGGATTTTTCCAAGATCTCCTTGTGATTGGGAGAAAGTTTTAGTAACTCCAAAATATAAATTTGTATTGGAGTCTTTTGCAATTGATCAACCAAACTATAAGGATTTTTTGTAGTAGATAGTCGTTTAGCCAAAATATTTGATTGTGTAGGGCCAATAGGTTTAGGAGCACCCCCTTGTAGGGTAATCCTTGATGCTTTCCCCCTAGTAATAGCATTAGAAGTCCCCACTTTCGGTTGTTCCTTAATCACCACAACATTAACAACATGCTCATGCCCGGATAAGATATTGATAGTATTATCATAATGATGAACAAAATTGACATTATTTTTACCTTTAGAGTTGTTGCCTTGATTGTTCAAAGTTGAAGACTCACCTTTCTCATGATTATAGAAAGGTTGTTTAAAGGCCGTATGATCCTCATTGTTTTGGGGCCCTTCTATGTTAATTACACCATTGTCAATCAAATCTTGCACCACATGTCTTAGGCACATGCGACATTGGTTCTATGTCCTCGATTCCTATGGTATTAACAATGGTTGGACTCACTCCACCAATTAGGCTTGATTTGTGGTTCATAGGGTTGAGCCCTAGGTAAGTCAATAATCTTATTAGCAATTAGGGTTCTCAATGCATTCTCAAGTGGTTCACCCAAAGGTGTGAATGTCCTTCTAGGCATTGGTGCAAAGAAAGGTTTAGGCTTGTTAGCCCCTTGATTATTCCCAAAGTTGTTATTATTATTGTTGTTGTTGAAAGGCACTTTGGGTGCTTGAATTGCATTGTTAACTTGAGTAGGTCTTCTTGTGAGAGTAAAAGGAGTGGCCTTCAAATTATTAGCTTCCACAACTCCATCATTGACCACACCTTTGTTATTATTCCTCATCCAAAATCGGTTATTGTTAGGAGGATTCCTATTTTGATTGTTATTGGAGGTATTGTTGTTATTTTTATTATCCTTATAAAGCTTAAGTTCTCCATTTTTAACAAATACCCCCTCCGTATTAACTCAGTTCTCAATTAGGTCTTGGAAAGACCTAGGACAATGCAATCTTAACTGATAATTCATCTCATTACTCGAGCTATTAATGAAGATATCCATCTTCTCCCTTTTGGGTACACTTCGAGGGTATCTAGCGAATACCACTCTCCACCTTTATAAGAAAAGTAGGAATCCTTCTCCCTCTCTTTGCTTTGTATTACATAAATTAATCATCGTAACCTCGTGTTTGATATTATAGGAATAGTGAGTTACAAATTTGGAGGCCAATTCCTCAAAAGTACAGATGCCAGAGGGTAACTTGGAAAACCACTCCATTGCCATGCCTCCTAAACTTCTAGGGAATAACCTCATTAAATATGTTGTGTCATGCATGAACTCCAAACTCAATGCACAAAACTCCCTTAAATGTGTTAGGATAAGGTAATACTGAGAGGGGGGGGGGGGGGNGAGAGGGGGGGGGGGGTGAATCAGTATTACAACACTCATTAAAAAATTTCAACCAATTAAACATTAACCATATACTTGCAGAAATGAAGAGAACATAAGAAAATAACACAGTACTCATAACACCATAATTTGGTTGTCGAGGAAACCTTGGCCAAGGGAAAACCCTGGTGGGGATGGAACCCACAAGCATGCACTAAAGTATAGTGTCACTGTTAGGAGACCTAACCCTGTTAGGAGATGAATATTAAATAGGAAATTTCCTTGTTAAAGGAATTACAACCGTTTTAAAGGTATACAACACCCTGTTGGGGGCCAACTAAGCTTACATCTCTTACAATGTAATTCTGTTACAAAATATTCTTAGTAATGAACAAAACAAGCATCTCTAATGCCTAGATAGTTCCTGTCATAGCTCATCAATGATCTTGGTCATCCTCTACTCCACAATTCACATATTATCTATCCAATCATCTCACATCAACATTATCTTCGCTCAACAAAAAGTTCTCCATATATATATCTTATCTCTTAACCAAGTCGGCTCTCTTAACCAAATATTACATAGTTAGCTCACAACACACAATAAAATTAATAAAACAAATATAAAATGCAAAGTTGGTGCTCTTAAATAATCAAAGTGTAGGTTATCAACAACCATAATCCAACTCCGATTTCCTAGAGTCCATGTCATACTCTCTGAATCATCGCTTATGTCCAACTGCTCTGTATCATTGTTCTGTTGCAGTCTGTCTGTCTTCAAATCTCTCTAACTTGCTGTAAAATTTACAAAAACAAAATTGATCTTAGGTGGAGGTCACATATACCTCATACTATCTTCCTCTAAGCTCACTTTCCCTAATTCATCGATCTTGATCGTTGATACCCAAAATACCTTTGTAACTCTGCTTCTGTACTTAGTCAATTTCAGAGTCATCAAAACTCAACTTCATAGGAATCAATCTGTAACCCAGATGTGTTTCCATAAATGACAAAAAAAAAGTGGATCTCACCATGCAAAATAGATCACTTGCCAACAATCTCTCCCTTTGGCATTGATGGCAACACTTAACAAAAAAATGACTAAGTGTTCCAGCAAAACTGTCTTTCCTTCTCTATTTTGTTTTTCTCTTTTGTTCTCTTATACATTTTCTCCTTGTCCTTATTCATTTTACTCTTCTTTCTTCTCCCATTCATTTTTATTCTCTTCTCCCCCTTTGACAACAATGACAAAGGTGCATACAAAGTAATAAAATCAGTGCTTGCTCACTAGTTTCAGAACATCTTGAAAGGAATCTTCCAAGATCTTCACTTTTGTACCCGATGACTTCAGTAATAGTTGAATAACATGAATTATTCCATTCAATGTAAATGATGCAGTCTCTTCTTCTTTCAACTCTGTAGGCATAGAGTTAGTCAATGCATCTTCTGTCTTCTCCAAGTCTGATAAGTGTGCTTCAATTATGGATAGCTTAGGAGTGATTAAACTCTTCAGCAAATTGAATCTAGTGAGTAGTCTCCCTTTCTCATTATCCAATACATCTAGCTTTGCCAAAATTCTAGTTACTTCCTTGTCTAATTCTGTTACAGATTATGAAGAGGTTTCAAAACTGTCCATCATATTATTCAAAGTTGGCCTTTCCTTGCCAATGATGTCTTCAATGTTCTGGACATTCCTAATAGGATTCATGCAGTAACTGAATAGCTTTCTTCCATGTCCAATGCAACTCTTAGCATTTACAATAGTGGTTTTCAAAATGCTCAAGTCTCAAGAGATGGACTTGCAAACTTTGGATAGCTTCTTCTTAGAGTAGTTCTTTTATGCCTTCTCCTCTGCAATCTTTATCAAACTCTCATAATTGCCATCAAATTCATGAAGGGTTATCTTTAGGTTTTCAATGTCATCTCTGTGCTAGAAAACAATAGGTACTGAAAGAAATTTGTTCACAATATCAATTGTTCTGGTTATTATCTTAGCCTTTTTGTTCTGATCTCTCCTTGGCTTTAGTGAGTGTAGTAAAATCCAATTTCACTAGCTCATCTTCATCCATGCAATCAACATCAACATCTGTTGTATTTTCTTTTCTTGCCAATAATGAAATAGAAGATGTGATTACCTCAATTTCAGTCTCATCTTTTTCTTCCTGTTCTTTTTGTCCTTCATCTTGCATTGTCTCACTTTGTTCTTTCTTCTTCTCTTTTTCCTCTTTCTGCTCTGCTTCCTCAACAAATATGTTGTCCATGCTTTCTACAAATGGGTCCTTCTCATCATTAGAGGTGTCAAGTGTTATAGGTACACCAGAAACATAGAAATCTGGTTGTGTGTTAAATTCGCTCTTCTTAGCACTTGCCTCACCAGGCTTCGAGCTCTCTCCCATTCCTAAGTTTGTAGGCAAAGTGGTTTTAGGAAGTGGAGTCTCCTCAGGAGTAGGATTCATCAATATTTTCTCCAGTGCTTTCTGAGTCTCCTCAGTGATTTCATCATATCTTCTTGCCATGATTTTTAGTAGTCTAATCTTGGCTCTTAGCAAAGGTTTCAATTCTTTAAGTATTTTGTCCCTTTCTTGCAAAGATATCACAGGTAGCATATTGTCAATTTCCTAATTTCTGATTGTTTTATCTTTAATCTGTGCTAACTGCTTTCTCTTCTCCAATCTTCCATATAGATTTTCAGGTACACTTCCCTCAATTTCCAATAGTGTCTTCTTGAAAACAAGTAAGTGATTAACCACAATATCTTCAATCTTAAGTTTGTATGCTTCACCATACCTTTCATAGTATCTGTTTACTGTAACTAGCTTTCCTTGCTCAATAACTCTCTTCTCAATAATCTTCATGTCAGGCTTCCATATGCGTTCTCAGTTTTAGTTTTCTTCTCTTCTCTTACAATGCTTGGTTCCATAGGTGATGTCTGTCTGCTAGATCTAGTGTTTACTCTAGGAGTAATCTTCTCTGCTTGTGATGTCTGTTGTGATGGAGGAGGTGGACTGTCTACCATTACTACTTCAGGAGTGGGAAGGGCTGCAGTACTAGCACTTGCCAATCCAGAAGATCACTCATCCATTTTCCTTTTTACTTCTTTCAATTCTTCCACTGTTAGTCTTTCCTTTACACCACACTCATGCACAAGGTTATCAATTTTCCTGTTCCTCAGACCTCTATTCTGTTCCTCTCTTACCTTAGCAGATTTATCTTCATAGGTTCCCCATCTTTATTCTAATGTATCAATTTTAGATGCAAGAACATGTTCAACTTGCATAGTAAGTAACTCTTTCACATTGAATTCTGAGTTTTCGCTTCAATCGATCATCCAAGGCAAATGTAGGATAGACTGAATCTCTCTGCTCTCTGATCTCCTTAGGTCGCTCTTTGTCAAATGGTAAGGAAATAGATCTTCATATGGTTCTTTATACAAGTTTATAAAAGTTCACTTTACCCAACACTGTCCAGTCGGCTGTAGATCTCGGGGTAAAAGCACAATAATCTGTCACCTTTTAGGCTAACTTATCAGCACAGCTAAATTTTAGTATTTCTAACTAAAAATTAATTTTGGTCAAACATATAGTCTAGCTAGATTCATTCTAGCTAAGTTAGATAAGTTCTTTAACTTTTCCAGTTGAAAATGTCTATTAAATGTATGTTTTATACCACTTTGAGTCCAATTACCATAGAAATAAAATTATTTTAGAAAAAATGACGTTTCAATAACTCATAGTCCTTTTAATGACATTTTTAAAAAAATACAAAAATACCCTTTTGTAGAGATTAGAGTCGAGAATATCCTCATATAGATTTTCTATTATTTTAATTAGACATAGTCTATTTTAATTAAAAAATATTGAAAGTAGGTATTTTAACAGTCAAGCAGTCGTTGATTTGGAAAATATAAAAAAATGATAAATCAATTCAAAAAAACTTTAAAATCATAGAAAACACTAGACAAGAGAGTCCTCTTCAATAATATGTAATTTATTTGGTTTTTGGTATAATTTTGATAGGGGAAAAGTGGCGAGACAAAAACTATTGATTTCAGGTAAGCTCAACTTTGAATAATTATAACAGGTAAACTATAGATCGAAAACACTTCTTTCTTTTTTTCTGCACTAGTTATACATGTCATATAAAATATATTATGAAATTGGAGAAAAAAACAATGTTTTACTTATGATGATTTGGCGGGAAGTAAACTCCTTGATTTACAGTATTTTTCAGGAAATGAAAAATTGACCTAAAAAATTCAAAAAAAATATTAATTTTGGTTCAATTTTTTTTAAAAAAAATTATAGGCATATAATTCATCCTATTTCCTACATTCCTTCAGTTTACATCATCTTCAAATTCTCAACAGAAATGTGACTTTTATGCCCTTGAAGTTTTACAGTTTTGGTGTTGTTAACATTTTCCTTTGTAAAAAGGTGATAGATTATTGTGCTTTTACCCCTTGCGATCAAAATATATGCATCGTCTGATGTTGTTCTCTTAATTGTATACTCCATGATGTCAGCCATGTTCATACCTAAGCTTGCACGAGCTCAATCCACAAGTTTCAGGGTGAGATATATTCTGATGTCTTTGTCCAATGCTCCCCCTAAGGCCATGATCGACCAATTAGGTCGATTCTTCTTTACTACCATCAGGCGAAGATACAGTAGCATCTACTGTCTCTCCCTAAACTAATGTCTCACTTGTTTCTTTGATCTTCCATATCTTACCACTGTTGTTATCTTCTACTTTCTTAAAACAACTGTCAAAATCATTCTTCAAATCTGCAACACTTTTACCAATATCACTTCCATTCTTCTGTGTATTCATAGGAGGTGGTACTCTTTTGTTGTTTGCTCCATTATACCTGCAAAAATTTGCTATATGACCTGGCTTATTGCATTTGTAACATATAGGAGGTCTGCTTTCCTGATTTACTTGCAGCTTATAGTACTTCACAATGTGTCCAATGTTACTACATTTGTAGCATGTAGGTTTCACTATAGGTTCTCTTCCATTGTCTTGTTTATATCCAGATTGATTAGGTTTATTGCATTCTACTTTCTTGTGCCCATATCCATTACAATTAAAACAATAGCAAGAAAAGGTCTTAAAAGGGGCATTACCTTTGCAGTCTCTTTTCATGTGTCCAAACTTGTTACAGCCAAAGCATCTACCTCTGAAAGGTCTGATTTGCTCAGGTTCTTCAACAGTAGGTTTTTCAACATCAATCTTTGCATCATATTTTTCTTCCTAATTCTTTGAGCATTCAGCTTCATTGAAACCAATACCAGTCATATCACCTTTAGGTTTCTGTCTGTCTCTCTGTTCATCGATCAAATAATTGCTAGTGTGAAGTTTCTCAATGTGTTTCTTTGCCTCAACAAGTTCACCTTTTATAATCTTATTGTATTTCTCCAGTTCTAGATACTTGTTCTTGTAGTTGTCAACCTCATTCTTCATTTGTTCTAGTGCACTATTCAAGGTTTCTTCAATCTTTTTCTTAACATCCTTTTGTAAATGTATCTCTTTAGTCATAGCTTCATTCTCAAGTTTCAAAGTTTCATTTTCTTCTTCAAGTTGTTTCATCTGATCTGAATTGTCTTTGTGTGAATCTTCTTTTATCTGAACCACAAGATCCTGTCTCTGACTTCTGGAAAGTTCAAGCTATTTTTTGAGTTTCCTTATAAAATTTTCAGCTCTTCGCATGTTGAATCTCAATTCTCCATTCTCCGCTTTTGCTTTATGAAGATCTTCAAGTGCAACATCAAAGTTCTCTTGCAAACTGTCTGAATCCATTCTGATCTCCCTTAAGCTGTTAGACTTTCTCTCCAAGGGCCAAAAGCTCTAATACCAATTGTTAGGATTAGGTAATACTGAGAGGGGGGGCGTGGGGGAGGGAGGGGGTGAATCAATATTACAACACTTGTTAAAACTTTTCAAGCAATTAAACATTAACCATATACTTGCAGAAATGAAAAGAACATAAGAAAATAACATAGTACTCATAACACCATAATTTTTTTGTTGAGGAAACTCTGGCCAAGGGAAATCCCCGGTGGGGATGGTACCCACAAGCATGCACTAAAGTATAGTGTCACTATTAGGAGACCTAGCCCTATTAGGAGCTGAATATTACATAGTACATTTCCTTGTTAAAGGAATTACAACCCTGTTAAAGGTATACAACACCCTGTTAGGGGCCAATTGAGCTTACAACTCTTACAATGTAATTTTGTTACAAAATGTTCTTAGTAATGAACAAAACAAGCATATCTAATGCTTAGATAGTTCCTGTCATAGCTCATCAATGATCTTTTTCATCCTCTGCTCTGCAATTCGCATATCATCCATCCAATCATCTCACATCAACATTATCTTTGCTCAACAAAAAGTTCTCCATATATATATATATATATATATATATATATATATATATATATATATCTTAACCAAGTCGACTCTCTTAACCAAATATTACATACTCGACTCACAATAAAAAATACATTTAATAAAACAAATATCAAATGCAAAGTCAATGCTCTTACATAATGAAAGTGTAGGTTATCAACAACCATAATCCAACTTCGATTTCCTATTGTCCATGTCATATTCTCTGAATCATCGCTTCTGTCCAACTGCTCTGTATCATTGTTCTGTTGCTATCTGTCTGTCTTCAAATCTCTCTAACTTACTATAAAATTTACCAAAAAAAATTGATCTTAGGTGGAGGTCACATATACCTCATACTATCTTCCTCTAAGCTCTTTTTCCCTAATTCATCGATCTCGATCTTCAATACCCTAAATACCTCTGTAACTTTGCTTCTGTACTTAGTCAATTTCAGAGTTATCAAAACTCAACTTCATAGGAATCGATCTGTAACCCAGATGTGTTGCCATAAATGACAACCAAAAAGTGGATCTCACCATGCAAAATGGATCACTTTCCAACAAAATGATCTTGGGGATCGGATGCTCCTTCATACTTGTCGTATTTAGGAAAAATAACATTACTAGGGAATGAGACCATAATTAATGTCTTGTCGAATGGAAAAGGACACAATGCCTCGATAGAAAAGGGTATAGGAGCCCCGCTTTGTTACATTGTGTCCAATTGTATTTGGAATAATTTATATTGCTTGTTCATTATGTCAATCGGGTTTGCTTCTTCTTTTTGCTTGAGTTGATCAACATCAAAATTGTGAGGGAGTTTAGTCCCCGCTTGTGCTAGGTCTAGGAAATACTTCTCCCTATCTCTTTCTAACACTTTCTCCATGAGTTTCATGAAGAATGGGCTTTGGACCGCCTCATTAACCTTTTCTTCAGTTGCATCTTCATCATTAGGGTTCACATTTCCACCATTGTTGTTAGGGTCTACCCCTTGATTTTTAGGGTCTATTCCTCTTCCATGGGCCCCATTGCTATTGACCTCATCATTTCTGTTATTATTAGTGTTATCTCTATTGGCATTGTTGATTAGGTCGAGATCCATATTTCTAAATGGAAATGCTATGTTTGGTTCTACTTCCTTGTTGGGTTGTTTAATTGGTTGTTGTCAAGAAGTAAAATCATCACTAGGAAAAGGAAACTCCTCCCTTAGGTAAGAACCATTAGATTGCAGGGTAGACTTAACGTAATGTGATCGAGTGGAAGCCGACATGAGCATAGAACAAGAAAAATTGGCTTTGATCACCTCTTTAATCAATCTCTTAATGATTTTGTGAATTATCCAACAATGGGGGATCCTGATCAGACTGAATGTATGCACAGGTATAAAATCCAAAAGGGTATCCAAAAATGTAATTAAGTTGTTTTCAAACCCTTGGGAAATGTCTATTGTTTTCCCTTCTTTGTTTCTGGGTGTCACTTCCTTGTGTGTAGGCGTGACTTCGCAATGTATAGGCGTCAATTGGAAAACCTTTACGCAGCACTCTGCAGGTTGCATGCAGCATTTGCCTGTTTGTAGGCAGTTTTTAACTATTAATAGGCGTCAGTTTCCAGTGGCTTAGGCGTCACATAAAGTGTTATAGGCGGTGTTTCAACTGTGTAGACGTCATAAAAAGTGTTACATGCGTTATTTAAATGCTTGTATGTGGCACTTTTCAGAACAAAGTTGTTTTCACAGTTTTTTAGGGTTTTTAAAAGTTTAATTCTGTGATCAGATCTATCAAGTTGGATTCTTGTCTGAAAATGTAAATACAAATGCAACACACACATCACATCAAGTTTGCATCATAACCCTAAAGCACACTAATGTGTATCTTATTGGTCATTTCAACGGGTCTTGAACAAGAATAGCTTCCAATCAATCTACCTAGAGTCAGATTTGGCTTTTAAACATTGTTTTCTCTAAAAGGTAGCTTTCTACTTATCAAGGTTTTAATGAACACCTCCTTTCTAAATCATGAAAAGTTCTTTTACCCCCTTGCGGACTTCCCACACACACAAAAGTATGATTTTGCGCAATCCTGAAGGACTACTAGAGGAAGTGAACAAACTTAAGCACAATCTAGTCACTACAACCCATTAAGGAAGAGTGCATTTGTTTATAGTGGTTCGGATAGTATCATGGCTTAATCGATTGTCTCCCACTTTGGGTCATTCCCTCTCACCGTCCTCGTAAGGATGTACTCGGGAGGCAGGCCCTCTAAGGATCTAAATTATCTAGTATGTATATGGAAAGCAAAAAATTAAACTTAGTCCAACAAGTTTGGGAGCTTGATTCACTCAAAGAGTGAAGAACATATCCCTATTGTCTTTCTTCATTCCAAACACTTCAAGCACTTATGTTCTTTTTCAACCTCGTAACAAAGAGGTTCTTAGAAATGAAATGTGTGGTCCAATAATCCTCCTTTTCTTTCTACCACCTCAAACTCAACATTTTTGGCTTTTTTATCAACTTAGAAAAGTTGAGAGCATATACCTAATATTTCATTCATGATGGACAATAATAGGGTGTCCCTAATTATACTAGATATCAATGAAATTTGCCACAATCTAAGCAAAGCAAGATTGATTTAAAAAATACCTCTTTCGAAGCTAGCAAAGGCTAGGCGCTTTTTTGAGTTTTTTTTGCTTTTTATTTGCTCACCTAGTGGCGATCGTTCCCTCTCCGGCTCCACCAGAAAGTTAGTCAACAGAAACAAACAAAGTGAACCAAAATAAAAGATAATTGAAATGCAATTAAGTCTTTTAGCAAGATTTGCACAAAAAACACCTTAAGAAACTTAATGCATAAACTCAATTCAAAGAGGGAATTTTTTGTTTGTAAGCACTAATAACTTTGATATAATGCTCATATAATTCTTGTTCCTTCTCTAAATTTTCCAAAATTGAAGCATTATGAAGTTCTTTTAAGTACTTGTATTGAACCCTTACCTCTTTGTTTGGCCTTTAGATGCGCACCTCTGGTTTCTGTACTTTCAGGTGTCTGTTCATCTATAAAAAAATAGTAACAAAGAGTTAGAAAACTAAATTTATCAATTTGAAAGCAATAACACATAAACTACAGTATGCATCATTTTACAACTAATAAGCGTTATTTTGCAGTGTCCTACACGTGACTTTGCAATGAGCTAGATGTGACTTTGTAGTCAGCTAGGCGTGATTTAACAAATTACAAACGTTAAAGTATAAATCACAAGCGGTGCAAAGTGTTTAAATTATGAATAGAAAGGTTCATAGGTAGAAAAAGAAAGCTTTTAGGCATGATTTCCCAACTCACAGGCGTCGCTTTACGTGCTCAGGCGACACACTTTGTTTGACAGGTGGTGAAAGAAATTTGAGATAGAGAAAGATAGATCTTCGTACGTGTCATTTGTCTACTGGCAGACATCATTTGTCTTTTCGTAGGTGTCATTTGCTACTGGTAGGCGTCATTTGGACATGCAACCTGCAAAGTTAGTAGAAAATGCACCAAAAACAAATAAAAATTGATAAAAAAAAAAGAGATTTAGAGGTTGAAAGCCCCTCGGTGGGCGCCATTTGTGTATGTATAAATCATACCTTCATGAA
>MU225572.1:1382977-1393827 GCA_018584345.1 Thuja plicata | reverse complement strand
ATCTCTAGTTAATGTGTGAAAACATATGAAATGTCCAACCTTGCAGCGCCAAACCTTGCTAACACAGAAAAAATTGAAAGACTTATACTACATTGACTACTGCTATTGTATTTGCAGGAATCTAATTCTCCTTTGCAATCAGAGATTACCTCTAACGGGGTAGACCATCAAGGTTTTAAAATGATAGCTCACCTTCCCGATCAAACACAACCTGCTATTGCACCTCCATTTGTTATTCGATACGTCGAATAGGCGGCTAGAGTAGAGGGCAACGAGTCTCCTTTCAATGGCTCTAGCTATATCGTTGCCCTGGTATGGTGGGAACTGCTACTGAGGTATGGCTGGTCTTCTTCTATGCTCCTTTGCCCCAATTCCCGTGCGCGAGTACAGACTATAACAAATGAGCAATGTTTTCCTTTTTTTTTTCTCTTATATCTCGCTGCCGTCGCAATTGCGACGTCGTCGGCTATAATTGAAAAAAAAAAGCCAAAAACACATTGCATTTGCCTGCCGTCGCAAATTGACGTCGCAAATTGACCCCTAATGTATTAGTGACTGGTTGACCAAACAATGAGCTTTTGAGGCCACACTGCTTCTCGAGCTTGTTGATCCTCTGCAAAGGACTTGGCACTCTCCCTCTGCCACACAAGCTCCCACTAAATATTATTGAGCTTAAAGAAGTCTTCCCTCTTCAGCTCATCAAGCTTTCCCTTTATGTAATAAATATTCTCCAGTGTTGACTTCATCTCCAGCGCATTAACCCTTTGATAGGTCGCCTCGAATTCTCAGAATTTAACTCCCTCTGAATGTGATTTCTTCCTCTTCGAAGAAACTGAATGCAAAGACAATCTATATAGGTTCTTTGTCTTCAATGAAGCTATGTGCCATCAACCCAGTCCCATGGCTGTAAACAATTTCCTCATGTTTGTTCATTTCTACAACCTGCATGACTTTCAAAAACTCTTACTTGAATTCGTTATAAAATCTCTCATCATCCTATTGCTTCTCGATCCATCCTGGAAGCAATTTAGAGATATTAGTAATAGACTCAACCTATGTCCCGAAGAGAAATATACAGACTAATGCTAGAAGCATACATAATTCACCATTCCCTAAGTTATTGCACGAATTAACTACAAAAAAAATCATGATCAATATTCAAAGGTATAATCACAAAATACTTATCTCTTTATTGCTAAACAATTTAGCAACGCCCTTTCAGATTTCAATTTTCATATCCCTTACAGTTCAATGAACCTGACTGCTACAACGATGGGCGTCCATATCTTATCCTAGGAATCGTAGGACATACACCATATAAAGATGCAGAATATAAATCATCGGGTGAATCGCAGACCAAGCTCCATTGGTATACACCCATAGGTCGTGTGCACTCATATTTTATGACAAAAATAGCGAAGTGGTATGCAATCACCACCGGTGAGCATTGTTTTTCTATGAAAAATGTCTCTCGTAGAATCTTCCAAGCACCAACGCATGACAACAAATTCCTTCTCAAAAGGCATGAAAGAGAGGTGAATTCCCTCATTCCATTCCCCACCACACACAACAGTTATGCCTCCTTTTACCAGTTCATTAAGATTACCCAAAATAGGAATGGCTCTATGACATTTCCAAGTTATTTTCAAAACTTGATGACTAACACTGCTCATTGCCATTGTTAATGTTTTAGACCAGGAATGAAAATAAGCAGCAAAACATCAGAAAAGAAACAATAAGACAATATTTATCCTGGGAAAACCCTCCTTAAGGGAAAAACCCAGTCACACCAAAAAATAATGATTTTATTAAGTAACATTGAATGTCTGAGCACAATTCTTTCTAATTTCTGCAGCTATACACATTTGAGAAACAATACACAGTGTTCACTCTCCAAATCATTGACTAATAGAACATCAAAGAAACTTCACACTGTAAACTTCTGAATATGCAATAGACACCAATTACATCTGAGAAACAAATAGACACTACAAACAATAATAATATTCTACTACGGAATAACTATGACAATCTATATTAGCTACACCCGATAAGAACTAGAGGGCATCTCCAATGATCATGCTCACATATATACACTGCTAATAGAAAACACGAAAATAAACAAAATGACACTAGCGATGATCATCACAGAATTACACACTACAACTATGGATGTCAAATACTCTCTAAAAGTGACGTCGCATCATCTTCAAGATTGTTATACGACTAACATTTCATTTTTTTAATGAGACTGCCATGCACGCCCCTTCATGTGGAATAATGACCTTTCATATCCTCATTGTCATTGCATCTGTACAAACGACAATTACAAGAGGTGAATCGATTCAACTTCATCACATCTCCAATCCACGATACAAGCGACGGGACCCAAAAATGAATGAACCGATCAACATTTACGATAAAGACCAAGAGCATCTGTCGTTATAAGATGGTGATGCTGCACAAGAAAAACTAACTCAGCAATCACATTATAATAGATTCTGACTTAGTAGTCACGTCATCTAGATTTCCAACATTTTCCTCATGCATGAATTTACAACATATATATGAATTGACGATAGTTCCACAACAAATATGTCATTTCATATTCACAATACTGAGCCACAGAAATGATAATCTATATGAGAAGATTCATTTTAGCTATGCCGATATCTCCTAAAGCTACAAACTTCAACACTATTATTATTTTTGCCTCTTTCTCGACTCCTACCTTAATTACCAGTACTTACAATAGTTAATGCCTCACCAGATGAGGGTTCGTGATTTTTTCTCTGCATGTCTTCGCTCAAAAGAGCGGCTGCAACATTATCAAATTTCAATTTGCTTTTGGCAGCCACCGAAGTGCTCACTGCCGTCACCACACCTTCCCAACTATTCGGTAAAGAACACAGTAATAAAATTGCTTTGATCTCCTCATTTAAATCAATGCCCACAAAAATCGACTAGGTGACTAATTTATTAAATTCATTTAATTGATTAGACATGATCCCTCCTCACATTTTCAGATTGTATAATTTTTTCATAGTGAATACCTTATTCGAAGCCAATGCCATCTCATACATTGAAGAGAGTTTCTCCCACAACTCCTGCGTTGTCTTCTCGACTGAAATATTGAATAACACATTGCTAAAAAGTGAAAGAAAAATAGTGGCCCTTGATTTCTTATTCATTTTCTCCCATTCTTCATTTGATAAAGAACCTTGCCCTTTTGTCTTTCCAGCCAATGCATTTGAGAGATCTTGCTTGATGAGCAATGACTCCATCTGCACTTTACATAGATCAAAGTTCTAACCTGCAAATTTTTCAATCTTCCATTTATCTGCATCTTCCATGGCTCTAGAAAATTTTCATCGATTGCCAGCACAAAGTTTCTGCACTAGGCTATGATGCCAATTGTTGATGAAAAATTGGAGAAAAATAGGAACAAAATTTAGAAGATTTAGAAGACACAGAAGAACACAAGATTTATAGTGGTTCGCCCTATAATGGCTACATCCACTTTCAGGGATTATCTTTTATTATTAATTTCAAATACAATACATATTCGAGCAGCAGCAGCTCCTTTTATGATTCAGTCTCATCTTCAAGATGGAAAAATCCACTATAACGGTCAACTTCTAAATTAGCAAAACATGCCAAAAAACAAGAAGTCAGTTACAAGGAAATATTTGTTTTGAGTGTGAGAGAAACTAGACATAATTAGAATATTTGGGCTTCACCGAACCCAACACTCCTCTCTCTGCAGCTTCCACCTCTTCCAGCAATCTTTCCTTTGCAAATTATCTTTGGCGGGGTTTTCCCTCCCTTAGCTGTGTTGAATTGACTTTCCTTGGCAGCAACTTTTTTTCTTTTGGCTGTGCCAGGCAGCTTCAAAAAAACAACAATAACTACGACATTTTAGCGGCTTCAAAATAACAACAATCTCTATTTAAAGCTGAGATATTTAGTCTCCTTTACCATTACAATATCTTGAACAATCTCTTTAAACTCCCAACGATCTTCTTCAACTATGATCCTCCACAATATTAGGCCTCCTATATATGATGCTAACAAAAACACTTCGATTTTGGGGCAACTACTACAGATTGGCTCCTTTCCAAAAGCTACTGATTGAAAAACAATTAAAAAACAACTAGTATTCATTACACTTTTGGCTACGGCCTCGTCTCTCATAATGGTGGAGTCCTTACTCCACGGTTGCTCATCTTCATGATCTTTGACTTCAGCTACAGCTAGTTCTTCTACATCTCCTGAGACTTCTACAAATCCTCTCCCATTCTTTAATATGATCTGCAAACTCTCTGTGAACTCCTTTGCAAAATGGTCTATTGTACTCAGACTTGGAAACTCAAGGAGGCTTCTGCAGCAACAACTTCATTTTTTTCTGCTACAATTACAATGGCTGCAGTCTTTCTCTCAAAGAGTGACTTAAGCAACAATTTCATTGACATTCAACCAACTTGTCTTCGTGATATCTTTAAATCTTTTCTATATGACAGCTTCTTTTTCAATTGACACAGCTTCCATGTTACAATCTCAATACTCTTTTCCAACCTGCAACTCCAGAAACATATTGATTTTTTCCTTTCATACAGCTTCAAGCTTCTCTTTTATTTGCAGCGACTTACTCCCTCAATTTCACTCTCCAAGGGATAGTCTTCTTCAAACACTTCATTTTCAGGTTTCACCAATCTCCATAAAAAGCCTAACTATTTATGTAGAAACATTCAAGGTCCTTTTTATTACCCACAACAAACAAAGATGATAGGAAATAGACAAATAATTGTCATCAACAAGGTTTAACTGAATATAGAAGACATCATTCTATTACTACTTAAACTACTTGAAACAAAGTAAGGAGAATACAGAAGACATCATTCCATCAACTTTGGAAATATTTACCAAATCTCACTATAACCTTCCTATCTATCCCTGCCCCCATCGTTATAATTCTACAGTCTAATATATCTTTCTTTTCTCACAAAGATGTCCACTCCTAACAAAAAAAACTAACTCTATTTTTACTAATCATGTGACAGTTGTTTTGTTGATAATATTTTGGTGCAAGGATTGATGTTAGAAATGTTTGAAGATTATATATTATATGTGTTTCTCCTCGCCAGGAACACACAATAGTCTAAATGAAGAGGATATGACTTATATAGGCAAGCGATTGTGTCAATAAAACATTATGATCACTTAACAACAAGTTGAATATATGTCCAATTTCTCTACAAAATGCTGGGCGATTTTCCTTTGCAAAGGTGGCAAATTCATAAGTATCATGCAGTGACTCATTGCACAGTAATTTTGATTATTAAAACAGCAATAAAGAAAAAGTGGCCATTGATATATATGAAGCTGCGATTGATATAATCATAAATTAATTTGTTTATATCAACGATTAACACAGATCAATTTTTGAAGATAATCTAATAATGCTTAGAAAACATATGAGACATTAAAAAGAAAATGACAAAAGATATGTCAGCATTATGCATCGACGAGTTTACTTCATTAAAGAATATCCTTAAAAAGGCGATAATAATTGCCAATAAAAAGTGGCGATTCATTATGATAAGCAAGCTTGCTTAAAGTAAGAGATTAAACTTCACATTGAATATTCTCAAGACACGCAATTCTTTGTAGTGAAGAGATACGATCTGTCTTAATAAACATTAGAAAAAAGATAATTGTGATTATGGTCGCAACAATTAGTAATTAGTTTTGTTCCTGATTTTAATAAAAAATAATTCATAATAAGAAAATAAGAAGTGTTTACACAAGGGTGTGATTAAGGGAAATGTGACAATACCTAGAAGTTGTTTATTCTAAAGGGTATAATTTTTGGAAGATAAAGATATAAATAGAGATGGAGAATAAGGATTAGATTGCGAGTTGGGTATTGTGTCAAGACAATTAAGTATATACATATATGCACACCAGATTTAGAGAGGACTATATATGAGAATATTATTTCAGAATTGAGGAGAAATTGTGAGGAGTTTGTAGTAGATGCTAAATAAGATATAGTGATCAATTTTGTGGCAGTTTTATGATCACCATTATAGCAGAGTTTATAAGAGAAATTGATATTGGTGTTGGTGCATCATATTGGTGAGGTTGGTACCTACAAATATTTTTAAAAATAAGATTTATATAAGCAATATTTTGCCACAATTTTCTCCCTCTAGGGGTTCCATGTAAATCTTGTATTATTTTGTGTTCATACTTGTTAGAACTTGTATGTGCAGTTAATTAATCTTTATAAAGTATTGCTAATGTATCTAATCAAGTTTTAAAACTAAAATTTGTTGATATACAATTCCCCTCACCTCTCATTATGTTTGTGTGCTCTTCATGTTTCCCACAAGTTTATGTCATTATTAACTATTTTTAAACATAGAAAATACAAGTTTCAGACTCATCTCCTAATTTTGAGGGATTAGGTTGATTGTGCCTCCGCATTCCTTGGAGATAAATGGCATCATTAGAGCTTTCTACAAATAATTCTTGTGCTTTGCTTTTGAACTCCATGGTTTCAAAGTTTTAGCAGTTATAGTTTCTTGTTGGGCTAAGGCTAAACCACCTTTAGTTTGTTTAGTCATCAAGTTGAAATTGGTGGGTAAAGTTACATTTAGTAGTGGTTCTCTTAAAAAATATCCTTTGGCTTCTTTTACGAAGTGTATGGGTCTTTGGCTAAAACCTAAAACTATGGAGGATTAAACTAATCTTCATTAGGAACTTTTGTTGAAAGACAAAGTGAGCATTTGGTTTTGTGAAAAAAGGTTTCTATACCCTTTTTTAAATCTAAAAGAGGACATAGATATGATTTTGAGAAGTGACTTTTTTTCTATAGAAGTAAGAGGATTATATTTTAAAATAGTGCTCCATGGATTTTAAGCCCGCTAAAGATTCTTCCAATGTAGTTCCTGTTTGGTGAGACTTCTCCATCTTACTTTGAATTTTAGGATGAAAAATCTTTGGCTATCATTGGTAGCCCACTTTGGGCTACTTCATTAATGAGGCTAAGCCAAAATATAACTCTGGCATTTTTTAATCTACAAGGAAGTAGTATTGAAGAAATGTTTTCTTAAAGAAATATTTACCTAGATGAATATGCATATATGTAGAAGTTTGATTATAACTTGTTTCCCTTCAAATGTAATAAATGCTAGAAGTATGAATAGTTTCAAGGAATACAAAAGATCAGAATGCGCTTCAAGCACTCCAAAGTGCTTAACACAAGCTCATCACAACCAAAGCAAAAATACATCCTCAACAAAAAAATTGTCAATAAAATTAGGGTATCAAATTGGATCAAGCTATTTTTGTTTCAAATATGTTTGAAATCTTTCGAGGAAATACTTAGGGCCCTTCAAAAGGGAAAATGAGAAATCAAGCTTACGTTTGTTTGAGGGAATTGCAAAGGGTTTTAGGACATCAATGCTCATTGGTGTGGGGGAAAATATAAAATTGTCAAGTTGAAGTTCATTTGAGACAAAAGTAGGAGGTAGGGAATTTGAAAACAATCATACAAAATATAGTTGTTCTTTCAAAGAATTGTCACATCCCCATAAAACCAACTTCTAAGACACCTTAGTCACAATGTAATCTACATCAAGGTGGGGAATCACCAATTGGGCTATTTTATTTTGGGTGTGTGTCATCATGTGTGCGTATGTGTATGTAGACAATGAAGGTAATGATCATTGATGAACTTGGTTTATTTTATTTTACATGGACTAGAGAATTATCACGATGATTATGCTTACATTTGGCTAAATTGAACATGTATAATATATCTATGATTAGCCTAGACAAATATTTATTTGTTGAAACTTGTGGGAGGAATAAATGTCAATCTTGTAGGTTGTAGGTTGCTTGTATTCTTTATCTAGTCTCATCAAATGTGATAAGAGCTTGATCAAGCTTAGTAGTTGGGTCATTTGTGGCCTAGCTCAAGACAAAAAGACAACTTTCTACCTATGTACCACAATATTGGTACAAAAAGTTGTAGTGTGTTATTGCAAGCAACCCTTCCAAAATTCTTTATTAAATTTACTATCAATTAGAAGTGTAAACTTTGAATGGTTTCAAACAAAGAGGGAAAACATTATTTTATTCCAAATTAAAGAGTGACACATCTTTATTTATAGTAAAGAATTTAGGATAAACCAAGGCATCGTACTTTTATTTAATTAGGAGATTCCTATGGAATCCCTACATGTATTTTGGCCTCTAGTCCAAGTGGGAGGACATGTCTTTTCTTGTAATTCCTTTATTAAGGAAAATAGTTTATCCTCCTTAAGAGGATGTTGCCACTTTGCACACATATTATGGATGTTGACATTCATAGATTGGTGAGTTACTTAGTAATTCCTCTCTTCATCTCTATTTAAGAGATGATTCTCTCTCTCTCTCTCTCTCTCTCTCTCTCATTTCTACTCTATGAAGTTATTGTAAATGAGCTTTGGTTACTAATCCTTGTTTGAGTGAAAGTTGTTGAAGGTTATCATTTTGTGGAGCACACCTGTCTGGAAAAATTTTTTTGAAGAGAGAAACTTGTGTTTCATTTCTTAACTCATTTGTACTTGTAAATTTTTCTAATATCTATATTTTTTCTTTCTAACTCTCTTTGGAAGGCTTGCCACCAGAGAGTTTATTGCATTTCTTTCATTTTTTAAAAAAGAAAAAACTCTTAACCTCAGTCAGGAAATCACAAAGTTAAAGTTTTTTTTAAGTCTCACAGTTCATTTGCAGGTTTCATTGTAATCAATATTTAACAAGTTTCATTTGCAGGTTAGTTTTTCTTTTGGTGTTTGATTTGTAGGTTCAGTCATTGTCTATATCTATGTTTTTAATTTAACAATGTCTCTGTTCTTCAATCTCCTTTTTATAATCACATATCGGTTATTTTGATTCTTTGTTATATTTGATATTTTGACATTTGGAGTTGCATATATTATGTTATTCTAACACAACATATAACATTGGAACACAACATATATAATTGTATTGCAACATTTTACTCTGACCAAACGCTGTCTTCTCTGCCCGGTCAACAAGCATATCTTAGGTAACTCTTGGTGGTGGTCTCTTAGCTCCATATAGCTCCAAGAACTCTCCTAAATATTCAATGCTGCCTTTGCTTTGAGTGTTCACAACTTCTAGCTACCTCTCACTCCCATAGTTACCGCTCCAACTCTTTTCCTAGCTCATTCTTAGGCGTGGGGAGGCATCCTTGCCTTGTGTGACTTTAATCCTTCCCCGCGTAACACTTTGCATCAAGTCAAGTCCTCTACTCTATATGTTGACCTGCTGCCACTCCTAATGCAAAATGTTTCTTCCTTAACAAATTTTTTCCTTCTCTCTGCCTAATGCTGCCATAACATCTGCCTGTTCCTTTCGCTTCCTGTCACTCCATTAGAGGTGTTCGGTCTGCAACTTTGTCATACCTTTTCCATCTTTTCCATACACAGCTCTTTCACTAAGTTTGGCAATTTGTTGAACATTTTTTAATATAGTTGACCATTCATAATGTTCTTTTTATAGTTTCCTGCTGCTGCCGCTGCGATTAGGGTTCCTGCCACCACCAAAGCCTCTGTTGTTGCAGCTCGGGTTCCTGCCACCGATGCTGCCTCAGTTGATGGAGTTCCCTTTGCTGGTCATTGACCTCTGCCCTCCTATGGTCTGTCTTCTAGTGGAGTGGGTGCAGCGCCTGCTACACCTAATCTGGGTGCTTCTGTTGGGAGTGCAGATGCTGCTTCCTTGCTGGAATCAGGGGTTTCGACCTCTGCTTTTGTAAGGAAGGGTGGGGTTAAGGGTCCTTGTGTGGTGTTTGTGGAGCCCTCTAGGGTAGATTTTGTGTTGAATTTGGGAGCTAACCGTGGGCTTGTTCCCGTCTCTAATCCAATCTCTATTGTGGTTGATGTGGAGGAGGAAATAGATCACAATATTTCTATTTTTTCTTCCCATGCCTTGATTTGTAGGTTCAGAGGTTTTTGGCCTAGTCTCCCGAATCTTCATGAGTGGATCTCTAGTCATTGGGAGCCTATCCTCGTGGATACAGTGCACATCTTTCCCTTGGCTAAGGGGTATTTTATAGAAAAATTTGAAGATGCTTTGGGCAGAAATAAAATGTCGTGCAGGCATTTTTTCAGCTGGGAGGATCAATTTATGCTCATGGTTAAGCCCTGACATATCGATGTTAACCCTATTTTGGATCCCTTCATCATATTTCCTATACGGGTCTGTCTTCCTAATCTTCCCCTGCATTTATGGATCAACTCTCTGCTGGAGGGGATTGGTAAAGCTCTTGGGGAATTTTTGTTGGTGGATGGTGATTCTTCTGACATTCTCCACTCTACTTATGCTCGCATTCTTGTGGATATTGATCCTTCTAAGGGTCTTCCTGCAGAGATAGTGATCAACTCCTCTAAAGGAAGATGGAATTAGTCTCTAGATTATGAAGGGATTCCCTTCAGATGCAGAAGGTGTTTTAAAATTGGGCATATGGTTGCACAATGTGGATTGGGTAAAAAGAAAACTACTGCATCTTGGTGGAACGATGCTTTTGCTCAACACTATTTGGTGGAAAAGAAGCCTGTCTCACTGAAAAGTTTCTCCTAGGTGGCTACGCAAGGCCCTCCTCTTGCTATTAAAACTGATATAATTGATAAAGTTGAATCAAAGATTGAATTTTGATAGGTATTGCCCCCTCGTGATCGAAATCGAAATGAGATAGAGGAGAAACAACAAATTGATAAATTTTGATCAAATTGAACTAAAGATAAGGTTCTTGATGTAAGATGAAAGATATAAAGATC
>MU225572.1:1358072-1370499 GCA_018584345.1 Thuja plicata | reverse complement strand
ACTTGAATCACTTAGGGTTTTGTTAGAATATTTAATCTTTCCTTTGTATTTATTTAATTTAGGATAAACCAATGTATCCTACTTTTATTTAATTAAGAGATCCATATGGAATCCCTACATGTATTTTGGTCTCTAGTCCAAGTGGGAGGACATGTATTTTCTTGTAATTCCTTTATTAAGGAAAATAGTTTATCCTCCTTAAGAGGATGTTGCCACTTAGCACACATATTATGGATGTTGGTGTTAATAGATTATTGAGTTACGTAGTAACTCCTCTCTTCATCTCTATTTAAGAGATGCTTCTCTCTCTCTCTCTCTCTCTCTCTCTCTCTCTCTCTCTCAATTCACAAGGCCTTTTTCTTTGTTTTTCCCCTTTCAAAACTTCTTGTCTCCTTGTCTTGACTCTTTGGTGTATGCTCCTAGTTTATGCATTTCTCATGGTAACAATTTTTCTCTTCAAATAACTCTCTTGGATTTTTGTTTATTTTCTTTCTCTTGATTTTTCCATTCATGGTATCAAAGCTTTGGTTACTAATCCTTGTTTGAGTGAAATTTGTTGAAGGTTATAATTTTGTGGAGCACACCTGTTTGGAGACTTTTTTTGAAGAGAGAAACTCGAGTTTCATTTTTTAACTAATTTGTGCTTGTAATTTTTTCTAATATCTATGTATTTTTTTCTTTCTAACCCTCTTTGGAAGGCTTGTCGCAAAAAACTTTATTTCATTTCTTTCAATTTTTTTAAAAGAAAAAACTCTTAACCTCAGTCGGGAAATCACAAGGTTAAAGTTTTTTTAAGTCTCATAGTTCATTTGCAGGTTTCATTGGAATCAATATTTAACAAGTTTCATTTGCAGGTTAATTTTTTTTGGTGTTTGATTTGCAGGGTAATTTTTTTTAGTGTTTGATTTGTAGGTTCAGCCATTGTCTATATCTCTATTTTTAATTTAACAATGTCTATGTTCTTCAATCTCCTTTTTATAATCACATATCAGTTATTTTGATTCTTTGTTATATCTGATATTTTGACATTTGGAGTTACATATATTTTGTTATTGTAACACAACATATAACATTGGAACACAACATATATAATTGTATCGCAACATTTTACTCTCACCAAACACTGTCTTCTCTACCCGGTTAACAAGCATATCTTACGTAACTCTTTATGGTGGCCTCTTAGCTCTATATCGCTCCAAGAACTCTCCTAAATGTTGGAGGCTGCCTTTGCTTTGAATGTTCACAGCTTCTAGCCACCTCTCACTCCCATAGCTACCTCTCCAACTCTTTTCCCTACTTATTCTTAGGCGTGCCTCCCCTGCGCGACTTTAATCCTTCCCTGCGTAACCCTTTGCATCAAGTCAAGTCCTCTGCTCTATACACTGTCCTGTTGCCGTTCCTAATGCAAAACGTTTCTTCCTTAACAGATTTTTTCTTCTCTTTGTTTAACGCTGCCATAACGTCTGCATGTTCCTTTCGCTTCCTGTCACTCCATTGGAGGTGTTCGGTCTGCAACTTTGTCATACCTTTTCCAGCTCTACCATACATAGCTCTTTCGCTAAGTTTGGCAATTTGTTGAACATTTTTTTAATATAGTTGACCATTCATAACATTCTCTTTATAGTTTGACCTCTTTTTTATTTTAAAGTTGTTTAAATTTTTTTTTTTTTTTAATATAGTTTAAATTAATTATTTTTATAGTTTAATTACATTGTTTAATTAATTTTTTAATAGTTTAATCAAATTGTTTAAATAGATTAAATAAATTGTTTTACATAGTTAACATACATTGTTTTTTAAATAGTTTGCTCAATTTATTTTTTAAAATAATTTGCTTAAATAATTCTTTTTAAACTAAATTTTATACATTTAGTTATAATTTCAATATAATAAGATTTTTAAATTTTTTTTTTGTAGTTTAAATTCAAGTTTTAACAAAAAATTAAACTTTTTAAAAAATGTTTATTTAAACTATTCAAATCTTTATTAATATTGTGCTAGATTCAATTTTCTGATTCTTGGGCATTAATTTATCACCGTTTCTAACACATTGTTTAATTATGAAGTTTATCTCTATTTTTTATGTTCTTGTGCAATTATGTCTACCCTTATCCCTGAAATTAAATTAAACAATACTAACTATCATGCTTGGAAAACACATATTTCCTTCATTTTTTGTTTTAAACATATGTTAAACAGTGTGGCTAATGCTCCTCAAGCTGACATAGACACTTGAAATGTTAAAAATGAGGAAGAACTTGGCCTCATTGGAATTTCTTTAAGTCTCGATTTATATATTTTGATTGCTAACTATACTACAACACATACAACATCGGATATTTTGAAAAACACCTATGATAGTCCTAATGAATCAAGAAAGATTCGACTCCAAGATTAATTGGAGGATCTCAGTATATAGATTTCAAAACTATAGATGTTTTTTTGCTAAAATTTGACTCCATTAAAAGTCAATTGCATGGTTTATGAGCAACTTTAACTGATATCCATTTAATTCATATTATTTTAAAGAAATGTCTTCCTAGACAATTTCAATAGTTTATTACTAATGTGCATTCTCAACTTGCTCTTCCTAGTTTAGCTGCTCAATTAACTTATATCATTTTTCAAACTTTATTGTGATTGTGTCAAGAGGAAGCGAAGTTGATTCAATTTGGTACTCTTAAATCTAATAAATTTAATTCTAGGCCCTATCATAACATTTATAATAATCATAATAATAATCATAACAATAATAATCATAATCAAAAGCATAGTCTTAATAAAAGACCCCATTGCACCTATTGTGGGAAAGATGGTCACATGACTAACAATTGTTTTAAAAAGAAAAATGATAAGAAGCCTATGAATCAAAATAATCAAAACTCTCATTATAAGAAGAATAATGGTAATCAATTTTGTTATGTTTTTACTGTTAGTTATAATGTTTCTAACCCTTTAGAGTGGATTATTGATAGTGGTGCATCTCAAAATGTTACATTTCATAAAGAAGTTTTTGATTATTTGCATTCGGATACTTCAAACGTACCAATTCAATTAGCTAATAAGCATAGTTGCTAAGTTGAAGGTTTTGGTGATGTTACTATTCCTAATGGAAAATTGCATGAGGTTCTTTATTTTCCTGACTTGAAATTCAATCTTCATTCTGTTGCTCAATTAAATGTCAAGATTTTGAGGTTGAATTTCATAAGGGCATGTACTGCTATGTTATTAATCCTAAAACTGGCAAAGTTGTTGCTAATGCTAAAATGGATCATGTAACTTATTTAATTTTTATGAGTTTACCACTTCAAGGTATTCATTGCATTCTAATATTGCTTTTAATGTGTGACATGAAAGACGTGACCATTTAAATTCAGATTATATCTCTTTGATGCAAAAAAATAATATGATTGATGGATTGCCTAATTGTTCTTCCAAAATTATATGCACTGGTTGTATGAGTGGTAAGATGCATAGGGAATCATTTTCACATGGTCAATCTTGGAGGGCACATCATAAGTTGCACCTCATTGATAGTGACCTATTAGGACCCATGGAGAATAACTCCATTTAAGACTCAATGTATGCACTTGCATTTGTTGATGATTTTTTTACGAAGAACTTGGATCTATTTCTTGCATAGTAAAGATCAAGTTCTTGATATATTTGTAGAATTTCATATGTTTGTTGAAAGGCAATCTGGTTTTAAAATTAAAATTCTTAGAAATGACAATGGGAAGGAATATGTTTTTGATATAAGTAGCTGAAAGAGGGTGCTGACCTGAGGTACAAAAGTGAGCTGACTAAACAAACTTAACAACATATTAAATTAGTAAAGTTAGCAGAATAAAACAAGTAAACCATCATCTACCTCTATCAAAAACCAAAACGTAGAAGCTAAACCGGTAGTGAGAGGTTTTCCACATATGAAAAGTATTAAAGTCCATCAGCCAAAAAATAATACCAAGCCACGTAGGGCTATTTAACAAAATTAAAGTCTTAAGCTTAAAATTGAAATTAAAGAAACTGGCCCAACTATAGGGCTTTGGGGACCGCAGTGTAACAACACCCACTTCACCATTAGCTGGATCCTTTGTTGTCCCATAAGCGCTTCGACAACAACAGGTCCGCCCACTCCTTGTTGAGAAACTTGAAGAGTTCCTGGTTTCCTTCAACAAAATCCTTCCCAACAAAGGCCTTCTCATTCGGCAAATAGAGGGTAGTGGAAGAGGCATGCATGACCTTGAGGATGAATTTGCTGACATCTGCCAACCTCCTGTTTGTGTTGGCCAAGTCCTCATTCAGTTTAGCCACTGTATTCTCCAGATTTATAATCTAGAACTTGATTTTTTCTACTGGACCAGTACCCACATCACTTTTAGGGTTTTTCGTCGTAGAGTTAGGGGCGAAATATTTCTTTCCCACATCAGCCACAGTGTCATGGTTAGTATTCTTTTCTACTTCATGATCAGTATTTGTCTAGTTATCATCCCTATTGGGAGACTCAACCGAGACATCCTCTTTATCAAATAAATCCTTCATAGCACGTTTCCCCTTTTCCTTGGCAAGCCGAGAGGACCAACAAGTACTCATGGGTTGGGGGTCAATATTATGAGGGCACTCTAGGTTGATGTAAAATTTCTTGCATTTTTTTAAAGGCTGGGAGGATTTGTCAAGGGTTAGGTCATGCTTGCAGCTCACACGTGAAGCAGGGGTAGGGTGGGTTTCAGAAGATTTATGACTGGCAGCAGGGGTAGAGCCTCTGATGGATCTTGAAGGTGAGGGAATGCCCTAGTTGAGGGAGAGCGAGGGTGACATATTTTGCTGGGAAGCACGGGTGATTTGTATGATGGGCAGAGGGCAGAGAGCACAGTGAAAGTGGTAAATTCTAAAAATAAGCCCTTGGTGGAGGTAAATAGGTTTCTTACCGAGAGAAATTGACTCATTCACGGCAGCCACAATGGTTTCCAAGGAATGCAGAAGATAAAAAGGCAAGGAAATTAACAAATTATGCCTAAGGTAGTTAAGAAAAGGGAGGTGATAATTGCAGAGCATACTGAAATGGCCCTCTAGGGTGAAATACTTCATAACCAGCTTGCACATCTTCGGCCAAAACTCCAGGAGGTTAGCCATGCTATAACCACCATTTTTTGACACTGGTTTGTCATCTTTGGCAAAAAACTGGTCGAACTCTATTTTCGCCTGAGTTTTGGTGGTTTTCTTCCACTTCCTACCCATGATGGCCATACCAGTGGCTTTACCAATAACCTCCTCATTGATCTCAAAGGTGATACCATTTATGGTGACCCTTCTCTCATTCCAGCTTTTGGCAAACTATCGAGATATCATTTCATCGTGCCCAATCAAGCATTTCATGAAGGGAAAAATCCCTCCTTCCTTATAGAAATACATCACCATCGGGTTCGAGGAGAACTCCTCATTCTTGTCTGGTTGAATCCTATGATGATCCCCACCCATATTAGCAAAGTATTTAGACACAACCCACACTCAAGAATCCCACGCCCAACAAGAGCAGAAACCCTTCAAAGCACAATACCACCATCAACTAGAGCACAAAAACAAAGCAGAGTAGTTGCGTGAAATGGAAAAATGAGGTTATAACTTGGCCTTAAACATCTGTCATTTCGCGTATGAAAATTGTTATATTAATTGCCTTTAGGTACAAAAAAAATTGCCAAGGATGCCACCGGAATTAACACGTGGGAGCGGCGTTATAACCCGTAATCACCATCAAAGCATTCTTCGTCGTATCTTTTATTAATATCCTTAAATCACAATTGTATATGATGCCACTTAAAGACATAATGGTACTTTATGGAGGGAGTGACGCTAGCAAGCCACGTCCACTGCCAAAAAGAATTGGGGAACCCACTTTTGAAGGCCACGTGGCATTTCCAAATGTGACAAATAGCCAAGCTATAATGGATATAGCTTTGAGGTTTTCCTTTTAGCACCCGAATCAGTCTTTGATTTTTAAAAATTTTGGTTTTTGTTGTTGGCACTGCTCATTTCCCGCGTAAGCAGTTCCTGAGTATCTTTGGGCAGCTGAGTAACATCACGCCAACATCATAAGCCATCTGTCTACAATCCAACAACCGTCATGGAATTAGGCACTGAATTCCCTTCCCTGTAAATGTGTTTTATGGTGGTCTCATTAAAGTGACCCAACAGACCTCTTATATCATATAGGATAGGGTCAACTCTCCACCCAGCCGTAGTGCAACCACCAATAGCCTCAATAATAACCTTGGAATCCCCCTCAACCTCAATCCTATTGCAGCCCAAGTTAAGAGAGAAATTCAGTCCCCATAAGAGCGCCATAGCCTTCGCCTGGTTAACCAAGTGGTCAATGAGAGGACCAACATAAGCGACAACCATTCTCCCCTAGTGATCCCGTATGATTCCCCCTCCAGCTTGTAGCCCACCCTGAGCAGACCCATCAAAATTATGTTTGTGCCAATAGGCCTGAGGGGTCCCAAACAGTAGCCTTCTTGGTTCTTAGTTTAGTGTTGTCAAATCTAGCAAACCCCATGCCCAATCCCCAATCCTTAGCAATCTTCCAATCAAAGTTAGTAGGGGGGAAATTAGGGCTTTTCCAACTTCCCACCAATAGATTTTCCTGTAAGAGTTTATACCTGAGGTAGAAAACATCCTTAGTAGTGAGTTTAGTATCTCTAAATATCCTGTTATTGCATTCCTTCCAAATTACCCAATAGAATATAGGGGGAATTTGGTTCCATAAGAGTTTTATCAGCAAGTGATGTGAAGGCGAGTGCCACTCAAGAAGCATATCCTGGATGTTGTGGTTTGAATCCCATGGGAGGTTAAGTCTAGTGAGGATCTTCTGCCATATCCCAACAATGAACTCATAGTGAAGCATGATATGGTTAGAGCTTTCCTTAGCTTTCTTGCACAGGCAACATTTGTTAGCAAGGCTCAACCCTCTTTTGACAAGATTGTCAAGGGTGAGGATTTTCCCATGGAGAATTGTCCACTAGAAAAAGTTAACTTTAGGGATTAATTGTGGCTTCCAAACCTTCCTCCAAAAAGAAACGTCAGCATTGTCATTGATAAGCAGACCATAGGTTGATCTGACAAAGAACCCGCCATGTTCAGTGTGTCTCCAAAGCAATCTATCAGGTCGGTCTATGATAGGGATGCATACCGAAAGCAATAGGTCCTTGAGTTTGGTTGCTAGGTTGGTTAGGTCCAGTCTATCTTGAAGATAAGGGAGGAGGTCAATCCACTTACCATTATAGATGAAGTTGGAGACCAGCAAACCAACCCCAAGGGTTAAAATGTTCCTCAACTAAGAGAAATGAGAGTTCCCAAGGATGGTGTCCGACAGCTAGGGGTCATCCCAGAATCTGATCTCCTTACCATTACCCAACGACTAGATGGTCCCCTTTTCCAATATACTTCTACATTTGAGGATATTGTTCCAGATTTTGGAGCCCTCAGGGTGGCCCTGCACCATGCAGAGTTTATAGTAGCATCCCCCATCCAGATACTTAGCTTCCATGATTTTGCACCAATCAACAGTTCCCCGCACCATGGTCCAAGCCATTTTGGAAAGCAGAGCTCTATTAAGGTTGCAAATTTTCCTTAAATCCAGCCCCCCCAGGGTTTTCGGGACACAAACTTTATCCCAACAGACCAACAAGAGGTGTTTATTTTCCTCAGACCCCGACCAAATTAAGGTACATTGAATTTTTTTAAGCTTGTCAGCCATGAAACCAAATATTTTAAATAGACAAAAAATAAACTAGAATGCCTTGCAGGGAAGTAGCAAGGAGTTGTAGTTTACCAACATTACTGAGGAGTTTACCTTTCCAGCCTGCCAGTTTCCTTTGGTTCCTTTCAAGGATAGAATTCCAGAATTCATTCTTCACATCTTTGACAGTCAGCGGACGGCCAAGGTAGGTAGTAGGAAACTTGTCAGCCTGGCATCCCAGGATCTTCAATTTTTTTTTTGAACCAGGTCCTCAGTATTAAAGAACATTCAACTTTTGTGATAGTTAATATGCTATCCCAAAGCAGTAGTGTAGTTGTCCAGTAGCTGCTTCCACATTTCAGCTTCCCTAACCAAGGAGGCCCCAAAGAAGAAAGTATCATCAACGAATTGTTGCAGGATCGCTGGTTGAAGAGTAATGGCCGGCTTGATCCCCATAATTGCTCTGGAATGGGCCATCTCCATCATGTTAGGACCAAGGACCTCCGCAAGGAGGATAAAGAGGTAGAGAGACAGGGGGTCCCCTTGGTGAAGACCTTTTCCCTGGTGAAATTTAGCATTAGGTTTACCATTAAATAACACTAAGAATCTCACAGTCTCCAAACAAGCCTTAATGAGGTCAATGAATTGCTCTGAAAAACCAAAAACAGACATGACTTTGTAGAGGAAAGTCCAGTTAACTTTATCATAGGCTTTAGAAACATCCAACTTGAGGGTCATCCCTGCGACCTTGCTACGGTCAATGGAGTGAATAATTTCATGGGTAGTGATGGCAACATCCATAATTTGTCGATCGGGGACAAATCCCTTTTTATTGGGGCTGATAATTTTGTCTAGGAGAGGTTTGATGCAATTAACCATAATTTTAGAGAAGACTTTATATAAAGTGTTACAAAGGCTAATAGGTCTAAAGTCCTCCATGATTTTGGGCTCTGCACATTTGGGGACCAACACAATATAGGTGTCATTAAGCTGTTTAAGAAGTTTTTTACATCTGATGAGGTCCTGGCAGCATGAATGACATCATAACTGACAACATCCCAAAATTCTTGGAAGAAAGCAGGGGGAAATCCGTCTAGACCAGGGGCTTTGTAGGATCCCATGGAGAAGACGGCCCTTCGAACCTCCTCATTAGAGACCCTTGACATGAACATGTTATTGTCATCTCCTGTGATAGCCCTGGGGAGTTGAGAAATGAGATGGTCCTGGAGGCTAACAGAGTCCCTAGAAGATATATTGGTGAAAGTTGTGGAGAAATAATCAGTGGTTAAACCTCCAAGCAGAATAGGGTCAGAGATTTCCTGCCCCCCCCCCTCGAGTTCCTGGGAGTGGTGATGGAATTCCTTTTTTTGTGTTTGCAGGTCGGTTGATGAAAAAAGGCAGTGTTATAGTCCCCCTCCTTCATCCATAAGACCCAGGATCTTTGTTTCTAGAAAACTTCTTCATCGGCCAATGTCTCCGTCCAACATCTCCTAGTATTTTCTTCCTCCAAGTGCAGATCACCCGACAGATCACCTCCAACTATTTTACTTTGGAGAGCATCAAGTTTCTCAGTTAACGCCTTCTTAGTGTGGAAGATGTCTCAAAAGGTGAATTTTCTCCAACCTTTAACCGCTCCTCTGATAAGCTCAAGCTTGGAAACAACCCTAAACATGGCTGAGCCTTTGATCAGAATTGAACACCATTGCTGGATCTTCTGACGAAAGCCTGGGTGTGAGGCCCAGATAATCTCATATCTGAAAGGTATAGAGTATTGGTATCGAACATCCACCCATTTAAGAAGGAGGGGGTTATGATCCGACATCGTCCTAGGGAGCACAACCAAAGAGGAGGCTGCTCCCAAATCCCAGGTGGAAGATAGGAAGACATGGTATAGGCAGACCTGTATGAGATGACGACCTTTTTGGTTGTTTGTCCAGGTGAAGGGGTTACCTCTTAGCTCAACATCATAAAGACCATTATCCCCAACAAAGCTAGCTAGGTCTCCCATACTATCAGTGTAGTCCAAATTGCGTCCGCACTTCTCAGAGGGAAACATAGGAGAGTTAAAATCTCCCGCCACCATGAGCCTGGAATCCTTGAGACTCAAGAAAGACAACTTTAGATCTTCCCAAACACCCCTTCTTCCCTGTCGGGTATTAGGAGCATAAATGTTGAAACAAAGCTAGTCCTCCTTTGGGGAGGTGAAGGCCACTACCAGGTGGTGGTGGGAAAAACTATGAGCATCACCCCTGACCTTGGACGGGTTCCAGATGGTGGCTATACCTCCCAAAGCTCCTTGAGCCTCAGAGTAGAGAAAATTGGCCCCCGAAGCTCCTTGAGCCTCAGAGTAGAGAAAATTGGCCCCAGGCCATAGCCTTCCCATCAACTCCTCAAAATTATCATAAGAAATTTTAACCTCTTGAATTAAAAGAATGTCAACCTTATCATAAAAAATGTACTGCTTATCTTTCCTTCATCGCCCTGACTTGGACACACGTCGCACTCTCACCATGCCATGATCCTTCTCTCTCTATGTCACCATTCTTTGCAGGATCATGGGAAGACGCCATTTGTCCACTTCGGTCTCATTGTCTGCCTTACCGCCTATGCCATGTGGCACCACCTGATTTGTTGCCACATTTGTCACATCATCGATCCACTCGACCAACCCTGCCACATGTCACACCATCGCATTCCTGTGATCTTTCTATGTCCTAGTCATTCCCTTCGCGTGATCACAAGTAGATGCCACCTGGAGGCCTCTCTAACTGTCTGTCTCATCGCTTGTATGGCCTACTCTGCCACGCGTCACACCATTGTGATCCCAAGCTATTTCTCACTCCTAGTCATTCGGATCACGGGATCACGAAGACCCAACACCTATCAGCTTGTCCAACTATCTGCCTCACCGCTTGGCTAGCCCACATTACCATACATCATAACCTTGCTATCCCTTGACCATTCTCTTTCATCGTCATACTTATTCATGGGATATCAAGAATGCACAACCCATCCTCTGTCCTAGCCACGAGCCCACCAAAACCCTTTTACTAACCACCAACTATCTGCCACTTAACTACGCATTCATGAATCGCCTGCCAAAAGGTGTGTGCCTCTTTGGAACTTCCTTATTGTGCGTTGGGACTTAAAAAGGTTAAGGCATATCCCAACATGACCAATCTGGGATAAATCCCTAACACTTCCTCAAATAAAACAGAGAAGAACAAGCACCATGGAACTCTGGATGCTTCGTTCGTTACAAACATGCATGGAGGGGCCCTGGCTGGCTTAAATGACACTTTCCTTTCTGCAAACCCTCCACCTGAAAATGAAACCAAAAGAACTATCTACCACTCTAATTTTCCATGATGAAACACTGGATGCTTCTGCAAATTGTGCCATGGTAGTCTAAAAAATGAGAGTACCAATAGGGCGCTCAAAAGATCTTCGATGGACAAACTCCTCTTCATCAGTTTGAAGAATTACAAGGATAATAACATGTCTCATAATTTTGGTCAGAAGGAGGATGATGATCCCTCACATTATGAGAAGCGCCCTCGCCTGCTTGCATCATTTGCAGCATAATTCTTTGCTTGGCCACGTTGCTTTTGGTCTACATTTTTTCCATTTGTATGGAAATGTGTTGGGAGTATTAGGGCCTCTAGATTTGGATTTTGTTAGAATTCAATTTTTTTTTTTTTTTCTGTCGCAATTCATTGTCAAAAACTCTCTTAATGCCATTCTTCGACTCTTTCTTGAAGAGTGTGGAGTGATGCTTCTTATTCTAATGTTAATTTTCATCGATAAATTTAAGACAAAATGGATGTTTGTTTCATCAAGGATACATACTAATTGTCTTAATGATAGTCTTTGAATCCCTTTTGATGAGCATGGACTGTGGAAGGATGCTTTTGCTTCTGCTATTAATTTTTGTAAACAAATTTGAAGAATTGTGAGGTAGAATTGATGTTTTTTTCACAAACACATGCATAAATATGCTTAATTGCGTTCATCAACCGTTTCTCAAAGAGTGGCGATTGATGCCTTTGGTTATGCTGTTAATTCAAGTTGATAAATGTGGAGAAAAAATGAATGTTTTGTTTTGACAAATATGCACATAAATTCTATCTAATGACATTGTTGGATTCTTTTTTGATAACTATGAAGTGACACTTCTAGTTTTATTAATTCTTACTCGTAAGTTTGAAGACAAAGTGGGTGTTTTGTTTTGAAAAATGTACAACTCTTAATTCCATTCATGAATCTTTCTTGAAGAGTGTGAAGTGATGCTTCTAATACTGCTTTTGATTGATCAATTTTGAGTTGTGATCTTTTACATAGCTTTTTTCTATGTTTAGCCACACTTATTTATTTTTATTAGGAGACATGTTGAACAATCGTACTCTAGGGGTTATTTTATTAATTATATTGTTTCCTATATTAGGGTGAGCAGATGTGGATCCTATTCAAATTTCTTGTGTATAAATTTGAAGACAAAATATATTTTTTGTTACAGCAAACATACACACATATTCCTTGACTCTTTCTTGAAAATCGTGGAGTAATATATCTGATTCTATTGGTGATTGATCCTTATTGAGTTATGATTTAAAATATTTTAGTTAGCTTTTTGCCATGTTTAGTCTAGACCTCTATTTTCTTCATAGACACATTGAATGCTTCTCATGTCAA
>MU225572.1:1294430-1316006 GCA_018584345.1 Thuja plicata | reverse complement strand
ACTTGACATATGGTGTCTTTCTTGATAGGTCCAACTTGAATAGGTAAAACAATCATGCCTTTCAAAGATCTTTCTTCCTCATCATAAGCCTTAATGGTAATATGCTTTTTAGGATCAATGGATGATTCAGGTAACCCTAAATACTTGACAAGGTTCAATGTGCAAATATTAAGACTAACTCCCCCATCAATGAGGGCTCTCTTGACCCTATGTCTTTGGATTAAAACTTCTATATGCAAGGGCAAATTTTGAGGATGAGTAATGGACATATCATCTTGTTCGTAAAATGAAAGGCAATGTGTGAAGACATTATATTTGCCATTGGTATATACAAGGAAAAACATGATCTACACCACCGGTTTACACTACAACAATAGACACACTACCCAACACCAAGGTTACCCGATACTACAAAGTACAAAGCATCCCGACAAACACTATTCAGTGTTACCCGATGACAAAAAGGACAAAGGAACCCGACGAGTAACCAACCGTGCAACCCGACGGAACAACAAAGAGAGGAACCCGACAGATGAAGGGAACTCGACAATCAGTTCAATGAAGGAACACCGACAGACTTTCAGTTCAACCTGATGAGCAAGAACTGACAGTCAGTTACATCCCGCAAAAAGTGGATCTGACTTTCCACGTCAGATAAATCATTGAAGTTGTATATTTAGCTTCTTGATTTGTTTTTAAATCCATTATGTGCGGAGGAAGCAATATAATTATTATTTGTTTTAATCAGTTTAACTCTTTTAAAACATGCAAACTAAAGATCAAGGTCAAGTTGTATACCTTAATCCTAGAGTTAACTTTGTAATGTGTGATTCTAGAATAGGTCAAATAATTGTATAAATAAATACTCAATCTATTGTGAACATGTTGTTCGATGATGATTGTAGCCACTGAGAGCATATAAGGATTAAACAAGAGAATACATGTAGAAGGACAAAAAAGGATCGATTCAGTTTCAAGAACAAGAACACAGGCTACCGACGAGCAGGAAAAGGTATTAATCAATCACTATAGGTGATTCATTTACTGTGAGTTTTAATGGATCTGTAATTAGCAATTATAGATTGCATACAGCCAGGTCAAACATATTGTACTCATTCTAACAAGTGTAGTACACTTAAGAAATCCTTTCAAGGAAGGTGAACTTAACCGTCCTATTGTAAATCTCTTAATCGAGTGCACACTTAAATCAGTGTTTCCAAAGCTCTTAACATAGTAGATCTTAACAGGTCTCTACTTTAATACTCCTAACAGGGTAGATCATCAGAAGTGATCAATTGTAAGCCTTTACCGGCTCCCTTTCATTCTGTATATAGTGAAGTTTTGTGGGTGCCATCATCACCGCAGTTTCTACTTCCTAACATGAGTTTTTTGTGATATCATATCTTGTGTTATGTGTTTATTATTTTCATGAATGTTTCTATGAATGATTGCATACATTTATGATTATGAATTAATACTACATGCATAAGAAAGAACAACATATATGGTCGGTAATAAAATAAAGATTATTCACTAATGATGAAAGGTGAAAAGAGGTAAAAGTTTTAGAGGTACTGATTCACTCCTCCCCTCTCACTACTACTTTCCATTAATCCCAACAATTGGTATTAGAGCCAAGTCTCTTCTTGGAAATCTTAAAGGCTTAAGAGCAAAGATCATACAATGGAGAAGTACAAACTTGATAAAAATATTGAGAACAAAAAGCTTGAGATTCAGATGTTCTATGAACAGTACAAAGAAGCAAGAGTCAATATGAGAGAGCTATTGGATGAGAGGAAAGGTATGACAACTCGGAGCAATGAAAAAGATTATCAAGAAGAAGATATTCCAGATTTATTTGAGTCTTCAGGATCAACTACAAGAAAAACATCAGATACATCATAAGAGAACATCACAAATCTAAAAGAGATCAATTAACGTCTGACAGAGCAAATAAAGATGCTACAAATTGGTCAAGAAACCTAGATGGTAAGAATGATTGATGTGATGAGTTCTACTAGACAAGCTGAAATAGAAAGAACACTAGCTATTGATGACATAAGGAAGATTACAAAGAAACTACAAGAAAAGGAGTTAGAAATTCAAAGACATGCTGAGCATCACCATGAGATTACTAATCAGATTATTCTTATGAGTCAAGAAGCAAACAGAATAAATATAGAACTCATTGAAAGAGTACAGGCTATTGGTGAACTAAGAGAAGAGAATGAAAAACTAAAGCATGAGGTTAGAATTCAGCAACAACATAATAAAGTTATCAGAAAGGCTGAAGAGAGCAATAAAAGAATGGATGATTTTCTTGAAGGACAACGAAGAGTTAACAACAACATTTTAGGCTTTACCAAAAATGGAGAATCATCAAATCAAGCAAATCCAAAGAATGTCTATGAAAATCTAAGACCAAGAAATCTTACATGAAAATACTATGGAAAGAAAGGCCACACATCAAATGTATGCAGAGGAAAAATGAAAGGTATTCCTAAATCTACATCTTCATTCATAAGGATTATGTTATAAGTGTAACAAGAAAGTACATAAAGCATATGAATGTAAGTCTAAGGTGGATCAACCAAAGAAGGAAACCTACATGGACAAATATTGTCCTACATGAAAAATGAATGGGCACACAACTGATAAATGTTGGAAATAGAAAAGGCAAGCATGGAAGCCTAAAGGTCAAGAAATTCCTTATCAACCAAAGAGAATCAGTAATCAATATGTATGGGACTACGGTACATGGACAAATTGTATAACATGTGGTAGATATGGTCACATTGCTACAAACTGGATGAGAGCATGGACCAAAAGGTCTAGAGGCTAGACAAACCCCAGAATGGCATGCTTACACTGTCATAAAGTTGGTCATCTCAAGAAAGACTGCAGAGACCGAATGACAGAGACAAGCACATATCTCAATGGAAACACCATTGAAGATATCCGGAGGACCAGAGACAAAATGTGGAGAAAATCTTCAAGCAATGATGAATCTGGACCAAGCAATGCAAATGGTGACACCCTATCCAATGGATCCGGTGACATCACCACCCCCACTTAATGCTGAGCAAGTAAGTATGGAACTGCACTACACCAAGTCATATTTTGCATCAGTTCCATTATAAAAATTGATAGATAGTCAAAATCTGCATGAATAAAGATGCATATTATGTTACTTGTTACAATTCTGAGAAAACAACCCCATCGATAAACACATACCAAAAATCATCGGTGAACATAAAGGATGAGCTATCTACACTTACTGAGAATTGTCAGTCAACACATAAAATGGCTAAATTGCTAATGTAACCCGAAACCCGTCGGTAAGGAAGAAAAGTTATAAAGTTGTCTTGACACAATACCGATATCCGTTGGTAAATGCAAACATCTTAGCAGCTATCTCGAGCATCCTGTCAACACCGACGATGTTATTTGAGAGTCTTCCCAATGAACTTCGTCTTTATGACCCACTGATTTGTTGAGCATTTATAACAGACTTAGGGCAAAAGTCTATAAATACTCGATGGGAGCATTTCATTTTTCACATGCGATTTGAAGAGATAGAGCAGAGCAAAAATAGAGCGAAAAGAGATCAGATAGTAGAGCAACCTCGAATCGATCCAGCACACTCCAAACAGATTATTTTCCATCTACACAGATCGAAGTAAGTACCGGAAATACTGAAGAACTCTGTTATCATTTACAGAAAATACCTAAATTTGAAATATGATGGCAACCACTTCAAGAACCGTGAAGATCAAGAATGATAAGAAGAATGTGGTTAGGTTAATTAAGAACAACACCTGTGTGGAGCCCAAGTATAAGATATGCCCGGAGATCGCATCGCAACCTGATGATTCCGATGCATTTTCAAAAATTCCACCTAGGGTTTTGCTGATAGAGGATGTAAGGTCCTACATTCACTGCAAGATCGCTAAAATAGGTGATCTGGAGATGGATGAAGCTTACAAGAAGCTGTGTGATGAAGAAGGGAACCTGAAGGATGAGCACAAACACTTAGAGGTTAAAGGGATAACTAATGCCCTATATTTCCTGAGGGTTTTCAAAACCGATTGGATTAGGTTAGTTTTGAGAAGAATGTATGATCAGAAGCTGTGGTTAGATCAACCTAAGAAAATCACTAAGGATGTCTTACATGTTGTAACTGGTTATCCAATAACTGACAAGCCTAAGGCACACAAGCATCCCTCCAGGCCAGAAGTTGAAAAACTCACAAAAGCTATGTGGGATAACATAGGTCTCAAGGTTAACACCATCATCGACGAGGAACTGAGGTTCGGAGCATGTGTAATTGGTTACAAGATCTTCCAAGAAAACAAGATAAACAACATTGCATCTACAGTAGTAAGCACATCCTACAAAATAGTGACAAAGGGAATACAAATGGATCTATGTGAGATCCTGTTAAAACAACTTGATGAGAACATGACAACAATCGGGCCAGCAAAGACAAACACATGTAAGTTCAGTTCACTTATCATGTGTATATTATTTTACTTTCAAGACTACTTTCCTTCAGTAGGCAAAGTAAAGTGGGATACTACCAAACCAGTCACACTGCAAATTAGTAAATTTATCAAGTCACTAGGTGACAATTATGATTCAGTGATGACTGCATAATTCCTTGAATTCAAGGAAAAGATGATGGAAAGAGTGAGGATCCCTGAGAAACTAATTGAAAAACATAGGGATGAGATATGTTTTATGGTGGATACAGACTTCACCCACATAAAATGGGTTGTTCCAAGAACAACTTGGTTAGCCCCTCTTGATTATGAAATCAACATAGATCAAGCAACCAATGTTATTGATGCATTGATCAATGAACCACTTGACAACAAACAACCAAGGTTTGGCACTTATGAAGAGGCCAAGTCAAAGATAAAAACATGCCTAGTAATCAAGAAGACTGTCAACAAAAAGAACAAAACGGTGAAGAATCTTGAAAAGATTATGTCGGTTAATGAGGAGGAAAAAGAACAACCAGAGGACACCGGTGAACATGGTACCATCAGTGAAGGACAAGACAAGCAAAAATTAGATTATGAGGCAATTGAGTCTGACACACCTCCACCTCCTACAAATAAACAAAGAACAAGAAGCCAAACTGCTAAGACCGATACCACACCTCTTAAGAAAGGTCAAGTAAGGACCTATAAGAGGAAGCAGTCGAGAAAGAATAAAATAAAGCTGAAAACAGAGAAACAAACACCTACAAAGAGGAGGAAAAGACTAGTCAGGACTAAAGCTGACATAGAAGATACAAAAGATGATGAGCCTGATGTAGTTAAGAAAATTTTCAGAAATCAAACAATTGATGAGGCTGCTGATTCTATTGCTGCAACTGACACCATGTTTGATAGGAAAATCAGACAGTGTTATAGACTTAAGCCAAAGGACCAACATAAGATACAAGATGCAATTATAAGGGCAATGGTCAAGTACAAATATGTACTAGTAGAATTTGTCAACCAAATACCCAAAGAATTGGGTAAGAGAATATCTCAACAATGGTCATATGCTTTAAAAACAGAAAAAAGAAGCAAGGGAGAGGGTACTTGTCACACTTTTGCCTCCCGAATCAAAGATGGAAGAAATCCAAGAAATAATGAAAAAGCACTCAAGCAAGTTTGTAGCAAAGATAAGAGCTTACAAAGTGCTAGAGGATAAGTTTATAGAGCTGGACAAAATGACTGAGACCAAATGGAGACAACTCCTACATCTACCTGCAGAGTCAACAAGTGGTGAGAATCAATTACTTCTCACCGACACACCTCATGTAGAGGAAGAAAAAGATAAAGCCAGTCCTAAGCACATTGCTTTGAACAATGTTGAAGATATGGAACCAATTGATTTGGACAAAGTCATGGATGATCTTGACATTCAAGACATCACTAATTAAGACTCTGATAAGGATCCACAAAAATAAGATGATGTCATTTTCATATCTCTTAAGGATCATGAAAAGCAACAAAGATTGAAGACATCATGGAATAAAGAAATGAATGTTGTTGATGAGACATGGCAGGACACTTCAGTCATTGACATCACAGAACCAGACCCTGCCGAGCAAATAAAAAAAGATGAAGATATCACTGCTCAAAAGGATCAAACCGATGAGAAGGACACAAATCAAGATTCAGCTCAAGCCTTCACCGAGCGCTTCTGAGAAGACAAATGAACTAGAAATGGTAGTTCATACATCTGCATCCACACAAATCTCAAAGAAGAAAAAGAGAAAGCATAAGAATCCAATCACTCTGGATGAAATCATTGAGATTCCAGTTTGGGATCCCAGGACATTGGATCCAACTGAATTGACAAAGTATGCACAACTTTGTGAACGAAAAGCAATGCAAGACAAGTTGAGAAAATCCACCAAAGAGGCAAAGGTACTTGAAATAGCATGAGGTATACTTCAACAAATTGTACCAGATGTAGATGTTGATCAAACAGCCCCAATGCTTGATCAATTAGTGGTTCTCATAGATGCAATCACATCTCAGAACATAGATGTTGAGAAGGTCATGGAAGAAAGACTTGAATAGAAATATGAGTTCAAGTTAGCTGAGAAGATAAGATAGGAAGTGGCATTGCAAAAGGTAAAGCTTTTTGAATTGGTTAGCACAATAGACCTGATTATTTCAGAAGCAATAACCTTGATACAAAATTTATGCATGTTATATCAACTCACCAAGGAGTATACCGAAAAGATAACACAAATAGATGTTGATCTTCAAACAAGTGCACAAAGTCTCACGAATAGTGAAGTGGCTATCAAAATGCACAATGAGCCACTCAAGCAAGTTCAAAAATTGAGACAAGACATTAAGATTGCAAAGACCAAGTTTAGAGATGAGGTAAATGAGCTTCAAGATCAATTCTTACCGACACTCTCACTGCTGCAAAGTCATATGATAGAGGAAAGAGCATTGATTGCTACCCCAGAAATGTCTGTCCTAGATAAAATTTATGATATGCATGCACGAATAGAGCTAGAGCACATGGCACTAAAACTCCTAAAAGAAAAATGGGAGAAAATGCTCGAAGATATCAAGACCACCCACTCACATATTCTTGACACATTGTAAGTTACACATTTTTGACAACTTAGAAGTTGTACATTTTTGTCACGAGTATCAAATAAAGGGGGAAATGATATGTAGATTCAACAATAAAAGGGGAAATGAAAGGAAGAAATGATTTGTACAGTCAGTCATTTGAAAGAGAAAAGAACAGGGATTGTATAGTATAGAGGCAAGTATACATGTACATATACTTATACTATACTGATGCATACAGTTAGGGGGAGTCATGTAATGACAAGGATATATACATGGTGTACATACTAAACACTTTAGTATTATGCACATATCATTTTTTGATACTAATGTCAAAGGGGGACATTGAATACATTATATTTTGCCATTAGTATATACAAGGAAAAACATGATCTACACCATCAGTTTACACTACACTGAAAGACAGGGCACAACACTACCCAATGCCAAGGTTACCCGATACTACAAAGTACAAAGCATCTCGACAAACACTATTCTGTGTTACCCGATGACAAAAAGGACAAAGGAACCCAACGAGTAACCAATAGTGCAACCTGACGGAACAACAAAAAGAGGAACCCGACATATGAAGGGAACCCAACAATCAGTTCAATGAAGGAACACCAATAGACTTTCAGTTCAACTCGACGAGCAAGAACCGACAGTCAGTTACATCCCGCAAAAAGTGGATCTGACTTTCCACGTTAGATAAATCACTGAAGTTGTATATTTAGCTTCTTGATTTGTTTTTAAATCCATTATGTGCAGAGTAATAAATGTAATTATTATTGTTTTAATCAGTTTAACTATTTTAAAACATGCAAACTAAAAGATCAAGGTCAAGTTGTAGACCTTAGATCTAGAGTTAACTTTGTAATGCGTGATTCTAGAATAGGTCAAATACTTGTATAAATAGATGCTCAATCTATTGTGAACATGTTGTTAGATGATGATTGTAGCCACTGAGAGCATCTAAGGATCAGACAAGATAATACATGTAGAAGGACAGAAAAGGATCAATTAAGTTTCAAGAACAAGAACATAGGCTACCTACAAGTAGGAAAAGGTATTAATCAATCACTATAGGTGATATTCATTTACTATGAGCTTTAATGGATCTGTAATCAGAAATTATAGATTGCATACAGTCAGGTCAAACATATTGTACTCATTCTAACAAGTGTAGTACACTTAAGAAATCCTTTCAAGGAAGGTGGACTTAACCGTCCTATTGTAAATCTCTTAACCAAGTGCACACTTAAATCAGTGTTGCTAAAGCTCTTAACAGAGTAGATCTTAACAGGTCTCCACTTTAATACTTCTAATAGGGTAGATCATCAGAAGTGATCAATTGTAAGCCTTTACCGGCTCCCTTCCATTCTGTAGATAGTGAAGTTTTGTGGGTTCCATCCCCACTGCAGTTTTTACTTCCTAACAGGAGTTTTCTGCGATATCATATCTTGTGTTATGTGTTTATTATTTTAATGAATTTTTCTATGAATGATTGCATACATTTAAGATTATGAATTAATACTACATGCATAAGAAAGAACAAAATATATGGTCGGTAATACAATAAAGATTGTTCACTAATGATGAAAGGTGAAAAGAGTTAAAAGTTTTAGAGGTATTGATTCACCCCTTCCCTCTCAGTACTACTTCCCATTAATCCCAACAATGTCAACAATGTGGTGCAATGAGATGTCCTACCATGTTTTGAAACTTATCTTCCTTCAAAGTTATAGGAACATTAGTCTCCACTAGGGATTTTTCCAAGATCTCCTTGTGATTGGGAGAAAGTTTTAGTAACTCCAAAATATAAATTTGTATTGGAGTCTTTTGCAATTGATCAACCAAACTATAAGGATTTTTTGTAGTAGATAGTTGTTTAGCCAAAATATTTGATTGTGTAGGGCCAATAGGTTTAGGAGCACCCCCTTGTAGGGTAATCCTTGATGCTTGCCCCCTAGTAATAGCATTAGAAGTCCCCACTTTGAGTTGTTCCTTAATCACCACAACATTAACAACATGCTCATGCCTGGATAAGGTATTGATAGTATTGTCATAATGATGAGCAAAATTGACATTATTTTTACCTTTAGAGTTGTTGCCTTGATTGTTCAAAGTTGAAGACTCACCTTTCTCATGATTATAGAAAGGTTGTTTAAAGGCCTGTATGATCCTCATTGTTTTGGGGCCCTTCTATGTTAATTACACCATTGTCAATCAAATCTTTCACCACATGTCTTAGGCACATGCAATCATTGGTTCTGTGTCCTTGATTCCTATGGTATTCACAATGGTTGGACTCACTCCACCAATTAGGCTTGATTTGTGGTTCATAGGGTTGAGCCCTAGGTAAGTCAATAATCTTATTAGCAATTAGGGTTCTCAATGCATTCTCAAGTGGTTCACCCAAAGTTGTGAACATCCTTCTAGGCATTGGTGCAAAGAAAGGTTTAGGCTTTTTAGCCCCTTGATTATTCCCAAAGTTATTATTATTGTTGTTGTTGAGAGGCACTTTGGGTGCTTGACTTTCATTGTTAACTTGAGTAGGTCTTCTTGTGAGAGTTAAAGGAGTGGCCTTAAAATTATTATCTTCCACAACTCTATCATTGACCACACCTTTGTTATTATTCCTCATCCAAAATTGGTTATTGTTAGGAGGATTCCTATTTTGATTGTTATTGGAGGTATTGTTGTTGTTATTTTTATTATCCTTATAAAGCTTAAGTTCTCCACTTTTAACCAATACCTCCTTCGTAGTAACTCAGTTCTCACTTAGGTCTTGGAAAGACCTAGGACAATATAATCTTAATCGATAATTCATCTCATTACTCAAGCTATTAATGAAGATATCCATCTTCTCCTTTTCGGGTACACTTCGAGGGTATCTAGCGAATACCACTCTCCACCTTTGTAAGAAAAGTAGGAATCCTTCTCCCTCTCTTTTCTTGGTATTACATAAATTAATCATCTTAACCTCGGTTTGATATTATAGAAATAGTGAGTTACGAATTTGGAGGCCAATTCCTCAAAAGTACAAATGCCGGAGGGTAACTTGGAAAACCACTCCATTGCCATGCCTCCTAAACTTCTAGGGAATAACCTCATTAAATATGTTGTGTCATGCATGAACTCCAAGCTCAATGCACAAAACTCCCTTAAATGTGTTAGGATAAGGTAATACTGAGAGGGGTGGGGGGGTGAATCAGTATTACAACACTTATTAAAAAATTTCAACCAATTAAACATTAACCATATACTTGCAGAAATGAAAAGAACATAAGAAAATAACACATTACTCATAACACCATAATTTGGTTTTCGAGGAAACCCTGGCCAAGGGAAAACCCTGGTGGGGATGGTACCCACAAGCATGCACTAAAGTATAGAATCACTGTTAGGAGAACTAACCTAGTTAGGAGATGAATATTTAATAGTACATTTCCTTGTTAAAGGAATTACAACCCTGTTAAAGGTATACAACACCCTGTTAGGGGCCAACTGAGTTTACATCTCTTACAATCTAATTCTGTTACAAAATATTCTTAGTAATGAACAAAACAAATATCTCTAATGCTTAGATAGTTCCTGTCATAGGTCATTAATGATCTCGATCATCCTATGCTCCATAATTCACATATCATCTATCCAATCATCTCACATCAACATTATCTTCGCTCAACCAAAATTTCTCCATATATATATCTTATCTCTTAACCACGTCGGCTCTCTTAACCAAATATTACATAGTTGGCTCACAATACAAAATAAATTTAATAAAACAAATATAAAATGCAAAGTTGGCGCTCTTACATAATCAAAGTGTAGGTTATCAACAACCATAATCCAACTCTGATCTCCTGGAGTCCATGTCATACTCTCTGAATCATCACTTATGTCCAACTGCTATGTATCATTGTTCTGTTGCAGTCTGTCTGTCTTCAAATCTCTCTAACTTGCTATAAACTTTACAAAAACAAAATCAATCTTAGGTGGAGGTCACATATAGCTCATACTATCTTCCTCTAAGCTCGCTTTCCCTGATTCATCGATCTCGACCTTTGATACCCAAAATACCTTTGTAACTCTGCTTCTGTACTTAGTCGATTTCAGAGTCATCAAAACTCAACTTCATAGGAATTGATCTGTAACCCAGATGTGTTGTCATAAATGAAAACCAAAAAGTGGATCTCACCATGAAAAATAGATCACTTGCCAACAATCTCTCCCTTTGGCATTGATGGAAACACTTAACAAAAAAATGACTAAGTGTTCCAACAAAACTATCTTTCCTTCTCTATTTTTTTTCTCTTTTGTTCTCTTATACATTTTCTGCTTGTCCTTATTCATTTTAATCTTCTTTCTTCTCCCATTCATTTTTCTTCTCTTCTCCCCCTTTGACAACAATGACAAAGGTGCATACAAAGTAATAAAATCAGTGCTTGCTCACCATTTTTAGAACATCTTGAAAGGAATCTTCCAAGATCTTCACTTCTGTACCCCATGACTTCAGTAATAGTTGAATAACATGAATTATTCCATTCAATGCAAATGATGTAGTCTCTTCTTCTATCAACTATGTAGGCATAGAGTTAGTCAATGCATCTGTTGTCTTCTCCAAGTCTGATAGGTGTGCTTCAATTATGGATAGCTTAGGAGTGATTAAACTCTTCAGCAAATTGAATCTAGTGAGTAGTCTCCCTTTCTCATTATCCAATACATCTATCTTTGACAAAATTATAGTTACTTCCTTGTCTAATTCTGTTACAGATTGTGAATAGGTTTCAAAATTGTCCATCATATTATTCAAAGTTGGCCTTTCCTTGGCAATGATGTCTTCAATTTTTTGAACATGCCTAATAGGATTCATGCAGTAACTGAATAACTTTCTTCCATGTCCAATGCAACTCTTAGCATTTATAGTAGTGGTTTTCAAAATTCTCAAGTCTCAAGAGATGGACTTGCAAACTTTGGATAGCTTCTTCTTAGAGTAGTTCTTTTATGCCTTCTCCTCTGCAATCTTTATCAAACTCTCATAATTGCCATCAAATTCATGAAGGGTTATCTTCAGGTTTTCAATGTCATCTCTGTGCTAGAAAACAATAGGTACTAGAAGAAATTTGTTCACAATATCAATTGCTCTGATTATTACCTTAGCCTTTTTGTCACCTTTTTGTTCTGATCTCTCCTTGGCTTTAGTGAGTGTAGTAAAAGCCAATTTCACTAGCTCATCTTCATCCATGCAATCAACATCAACATTTGTTGTATTTTCTTTTCTTGCCAATAATGAAATAGAAGATGTGATTACCTCAATTTCAATCTCATCTTTTTCTTACTGGTCTTTTTGTCCTTCATCCTGCATTATTTCACTCTGTTCTTTCTTCTGCTCTTCTTCCTCCTTCTGCTTTGCTTCCTCAACAATTGTGTTGTCCATGCTTTCTACAAATGGGTCCTTCTCATCATTAGAGGTGTCAAGTGTTATAGGTACACCAGAAACATAGAAATCTGGTTGTGTGTTAAATTTTCTTTTCTCAGCACTTGCCTCACCAGGCTTCGAGCTCTCTCCCATTCCTAAGTTTGTAGGCAAAGTGGTTTTAGGAAGTGGAGTCTCCTCAGGAGTAGGATTCATCAATATTTTCTCCAGTTCTTTCTGAGTCTCCTCAGTGATTTCATCATATCTTCTTGCCATGATTTTTAGTAGTCTAATCTTGGCTCTTAGCAAAGGTTTCAATTCTTTAAATATTTTGTCCCTTTCTTGCAAATATATCACAGGTAGCATATTGTGAATTTCTTGATTTCTGATTGTTTTATCTTTAATCTGTGCTAACTTCTTTCTTGTCTCCAACGTTCCATATAGATCTTCAGGTACACTACCCTCAATTTCCAATAGTGTCTTCTTGAAAACAAGTAAGTGATTAACCACAATATCTTCAATCTTAAGTTTGTATAATTCACCATACCTTTCATAGTATCTATTTACTGTAACTAGCTTTCCTTGCTCAATAGCTCTCTTCTCAATCATCTTCATGTCAGGCTTCCATATGTGCTTCTCAGTTTCAGTTTTCTTCTCTTCTCTTCTCTTACAATGCTTGGTTCCATAGGTGATGTCTGTCTGCTAGATCTGGTGTTTACTCTAGGAGTAATCTTCTCTGCTTGTGATGTCTGATGTGATGGAGGAGGTGGATTGTCTACCATTACTACTTCAGGAGTGGGAAGGGCTGCAGTACTAGCACTTGCCAATCCAGAAGATCACTCACCCATTTTCCTTTTTACTTCTTTCAATTCTTCCACTGTTAGTCTTTCCTTTACACCACACTCATGCACAAGGTTATCAATTTTCGTCTTCCTTAGACCTCTAGTTTGTTCCTCTCTTACCTTAGCATATTTATCTTCATAGGTTCCCCATCTTTATTCTAATGTATCAATTTCAGATGCAAGAACATGTTCAACTTGCATAGTAAGTAACTCTTTCACGTTGAATTCTGAGTTTTCGCTTCAATCGATCATGCAAGGAAAATGTAGGATAGACTAAATCTCTCTGCCCTTTGATCTCCTTAGGCCGCTCTTTGTCAAATGGTAATGAAATAGATCTTCATATGGTTCTTTATACAAGTTTATAAAAGTTCACTTTACCGAATATTGTCCAGTTGGCTATAGATCTCGGGGTAAAAGCATAATAATCTGTCACCTTTTAGGCTAACTTATCAGCGCAACTTAATTTTAGTATTTCTAACTAAAAATTAATTTTGGTCAAACATATAGTCTAGCTAGATTCATTCTAGCTAAGTTAGATAAGTTTTTTAACTTTTCCAATTGAAAATGTCTATTAAATGTATGTTTTATACCACTTTGAGTCCAATTACCATAGAAATAAAATTATTTTAGAAAAAGTGACGTTTCAATAACTCATAGTCCTTTTAATGACATTTTAAAAAAAATACAAAAATACCCTTTTGTAGAGATCAGAGTCAAGAATATCCTCATATAGATTTTCTATTATTTTAATTAGACATAGTCTATTTTAATTAAAACATATTGAAAGTAGGTATTTTAATAGTCAAGCAGTCGTTGATTTGGAAAATATAAAAAAATGATAAATCAATTCAAAAAAATTTAAAATCATAGAAAATAGTAGACCAGAGAGTCCTCTTCAATAATATGTAATTTATTTTGTTTTTGGTATAATTTTGATAGGGGAAAAGTGGTGGGAGACAAAAACTATTGATTTCAAGTAAGTTCAACTTTGAATACTTATAACAGGAAAACTATAGATCGAAAACACTTTTTTTTTTTTTTCTGCACTAGTTATACATGTCATATAAAACATATTATGAAATTGGAGAAAAAAATAATGTTTTACTTATAATGATTTGGCGGGAAGTAAACTCCTTGATTTACAGTATTTTTCAAGAAATGAAAAATTGACCTAAAAAATTCAAAAAACATATTAATTTTGTTTCAATTTTTTTTAAAAAAATTATAGCCATATAATTCATCCTATTTCCTACATTTCTTCAGTTTACATCATCTTCAAATTCTCAAAAGAAATGCGACTTTTATTCCCTTGAAGTTTTACAATTTTGGTGTTAACATTTTCCTTTGTAAAAAAGGTGATAGATTATTGTGCTTTTACCCCTCGCGATCAAAATATATGCATTGTTCGATGTTGTTCTCTTAACTGTATACTCATGATGTCAACCATGTTCATACCTAAGCTCGCATGAGCTCAATCCACAAGTTTCAGGGTGAGATATATTCTGATGTCTTTATCCAATGTTGCCCCTAAGGCCATGATCGACCAATTAGGTCGATTCTTCTTTACTACCATCATGCGAAGATCCAATAGCATCTACTGTCTCTCCCTGAACTAATGTCTCACTTGTTTCTTTGATCTTCCGTATCTTACCACTGTTGTTATCTTCTACTTTCTTAAAACAACTGTCAAAATCATTCTTCAAATCTACAACACTTTTACCAATATCACTTCCATTCTTCTGTGTATTCATAGGAGGTGGTACTCTTCTATTGTTTGCTCTATTATACCTCCAAAAATTTTCTATATGACCTTGATTATTGCATTTGTAACATATAGGAGGTCTGCTTTCCTGATTTACTTGCAGCTTATAGTACTTCGCAATGTGTCCAATGTTACTACATTTGTAGCATGTAGGTTTCACTATAGGTTCTCTTCCATTGTCTTGTTTATATCCAAATTGATTAGGTTTCTTGCATTCTACTTTCTTGTGCCCATATCCATTACAATTAAAACAATAGCCAGAAAAGGTCTTAAAAGGGGCATTACCTCTGCAGTCTCTTTTCATGTGTCCAAACTTGTTACAACCAAAGCATCTACCTCTGAAAGGTCTGATTTTCTCTCTAGGTTCTTCAATAGTAGGTTTTTCAACATCAATGTTTGCATCAGATTTTTCTTCTTGATTCTTTGAGCATTCAGCTTCGTTGAAGCCAATACCAGTCATATCACCTTTAGGTTTCTGTCTGTCTCTTTGTTCATCGATCAAATCATTGCTGGTGTGAAGTTTCTCAATGTGTTTCTTTGCCTCAAAAAGTTCACCTTTTATAATCTTATTGTATTTCTACAGTTCTAGATACTTGTTCTTGTAGTTGTCAGCCTCATTCTTCATTTGTTCTAGTGCACTATTCAAGGTTTCTTCAATCTTCTTCTTAGCATCCTTTTGTAACTGTATCTCTTTAGTCATAGCTTCATTCTCAAGTTTCATTTTATTCTTCAAGTTGCTTCATCTAATTTGAATTGTCTTTGTGTGAATCTTCTTTTATCAGAACCACAAGATCTTGTCTCTGAATTCTGGAAAGTTCAAGTTGTTCTCTGATTTTCCTTATAAAAATTTCAGCTCTTCGCATGTTGAATCTCAATTCTCCATTCACTGCTTTTGCTTTATCAAGATCTTCAAGTGCAACATCAAAGTTCTCTTGAAAACTGTCCAAATCCATTCTGATCTCTCTTAAGCTGTTAGACTTTCTCTCCAAGGGCCAAAAGCTCTGATACCAATTGTTAGGATTAGGTAATACTGAGAGGGGGGGTGAATCAATATTACAACACTTGTTAAAACTTTTCAACCAATTAAACATTAACCATATACTTGCAGAAATGAAAAGAAAATAATAAAATAACACAGTACTCATAACACCATAATTTTGTTGTTGAGGAAACTCTGGCCAAGGGAAAACCCCGGTGGGGATGGTACCCACAAGCATGCACTAAAGTATAGTGTCACTGTTAGGAGACCTAGCCCTGTTAGGAGCTGAATATTACATAGTACATTTCCTTGTTAAATGAATTACAACCTTGTTAAAGGTATACAACACCCTGTTAGGGGCCAAATGAGCTTACAACTCTTACAATGTAATTCTGTTACAAAATATTCTTAGTAATGAACAAAACAAGCATCTCTAATGCTTCAATAGTTCCTGTCATAGCTCATCAATGATTTTTTTCATCCTCTGCTCTGCAATTCGCATATCATCCATCCAATCATCTCACATCAACATTATCTTTTCTCAACAAAAAGTTCTCCATATATATATATATATCTTATCTCTTAACCAAATCGACTCTCTTAACCAAATATTGCACAGTCGACTCACAATACAAAATATATTTAATAAAACAAATATCAAATGCAAAGTCAACGCTCTTACATAATCAAAGTGTAGGTTATCAACAACCATAATCCAACTTCGATTGCCTGTTGTCCATGTCATACTCTCTGAATCATCGCTTCTGTCCAACTGCTCTGTATCATTGTTCTGCTGCTGTCTGTCTGTCTTCTAATCTCTCTAACTTGCTATAAAATTTACCAAAAAAAATCAATCTTAGGTGGAGGTCACATATACCTCATACTATCTTCCTCTAAGCTCACTTTCCCTAATTCATCGATCTCGATCTTCGATACCCTAAATACCTCTGTAACTATGCTTCTGTACTTTGTCAATTTCAGAGTTATCAAAACTCAACTTCATAGGAATCGATCTGTAACCCAGATGTGTTGCCATAAATGATAACCAAAAAGTGGATCTCACCATGCAAAATAGATCACTTGCCAACAAAATGATCTTGGGGATCAGATGCTCCTTCATACTTGTCGTATTTAGGAAAAATAGCATTACTAGGGAATGAGACCATAATTAATGTCTTGTCGAATGGAAAAGGACACAATGCCTTGATAGAAAATGGTATAGGAGCCCCAATTTTTTACATTGTATTTGGAATAATTTATATTGCTTGTTCATTATGTCGATCGGGTTTGCTTCTTCTTTTTTCTTGAGTTGATCAACATCAAAATTGTGAGGGATTTTAGTCCCCGCTTGTGCTAGGTCTAGGAAATACTTCTCCCTATCTCTTTCTAACACTTTTTCCATGAGTTTCATGAAGAATGGGCTTTGGACCACCTCATTAACCTTTTCTTCAGTTGCATCTTCATCATTATGGTTCACATTTCCACCATTGTTGTTAGGGTCTACCCCTTGATTTTTAGGGTCTATTCCTCTTCCATGGGCCCCATTGTTATTGACCTCATCATTTATGTTATTATTAGTGTTATCTCTGTTGGCATTGTTGATTAGGTCGGGATCCATATTTCTAAATGGAAATGCCATGAATGATTCTACTTCCTTGTTGGGTTGTTGAATTGGTTGTTGTGAAGAAGTAAAATCGTCACTAGGAAAAGGAAACTCCTCCCTTAGGTAAGAATCGTCTGATTGCAGGGTAGACTTAACGTAATGTGATCGAGTGAAAGCCGACATGAGCATAGATCAAGAAAACTTGGCTTTGATCACCTCTTTAATCAATCCCTTAATGATTTTGCAATTTATCCAACAATGGGGGATCCTGATCAGACTGAATGTATGCACAGGTAGAAAATCCAAAAGGTATCCAAAAATGTGATTAAGTTTTTTTCAAACCCTTGGGAAATGTCCATTGTCTGCCCTTCTTTATTTCTGGGTGTCACTTCCCTGTGTGTAGGCGTGACTTTGCAATGTATAGGTGTCAACTGGAAAACCTTTACGTGATACTCTGCAGGTTGCAGGCAGCATTTGCCTATTTGTAGGCAGTTTTTAACTATTTATAGGCGTCAGTTTCCAGTGACTTAGGCATCATAGAAAGTGTTATGGGTGGCATTTCAACTGTGCAGATGTCATAAAAAGTGTTACATGCGTTATTTAAATGCTTGTATGCGGCACTTTGCAGATCAAACTTATTTTCACAAATTTTTAGGGTTTTTATAATTTTAATTTTGTGATCAGATCTATCAAATTGGATTCTTGTCTGAAAATGTAATTACAAACGCAACACACACATCACATCAAGTTTGAATCATAACCCTAAAACACACTAATGTGTATCTTATCGGTCGTTTCAATGGGTCTTGAACAAGAATAGCTTCCAATCAATCTACCTAGAGTCAAATTTGGCTTTTAAACATTGTTGGCTCTAAAAGGTAGCTTTCTACTTATCAAGGTTTTAATGAACACCTCCGTTCTAAATCATGAAAAGTTCTTTTACCCCCTTGCAGGCTTCCCACACACACAAAAGTATGATTTTGAGCAATCCTGAAGGACTACTAGAGGAAGTGAAGAAACTTAAGCACAATCTAGTCACTACAACCCATTAAGGAAGAGTGCATTTGTTTATAGTGGTTCGGATAGTATCGCAGCTTAATCGATTGTCTCCCACTTTGGGTCATTCCCTCTCACCATCTTCGTAAGGATGTACTCGGGAGGCAGGCCCTCTAAGGATCTAAATTATCTAGCATGTATATGGAAAGCAAAAAATTGAACGTAGTCCAACAAGTTTGGGATCTTGATTCACTCAAAGAGTGAAGAACATATCCCTATTGTCTTTCTTCATTCCAAACACTTCAAGCACTTATGTTCTTTTTCAACCTCGTAACAAAGAGGTTCTTAGAAATGAAATGTGTGGTCCAATAATCCTCCTTTTCTTTCTACCACCTCAAACTCAACATTTTTGGCTTTTTGATCAACTTAGAAAAGTTGAGAGCATATACCTAATATTTCATTCGTGATGGACAATAATAGGGTGTCCCTAATTATACTAGATATCAATGAAATTTGCCACAATCTAAGCAAAGCAAGATTGACTTAAAAAATACCCCTTTCAAAGCTAGCAAAGGCTAGATGCTTTTTTGAGGTTTTTTTGCTTTTTATTTGCTCAGCTAGTGGCGATCGTTCCCTCTCCGGCTCCACCAGCAAGTTAGTCAACAGAAACAAACAAAGTGAACTAAAATAAAAGATAATTGAAATGCAATTAAGTCTTTTAGCAATATTTGCACAAAAAACACCTTAAGAAACTTAATGCATAAACTCAATTCAAAGAGGGAATTTTTTGTTCGTAAGCACTAATAACTTTGATATAATGCTCATATAATTCTTGTTCCTTCTCTAAATTTTCCAAAATTGAATCATTATGAAGTTCTTTTAAGTACTTGTTTTGAACCCTTACCTCTTTGTTTGGCCTTTTGATGTGCACCTCTGGTTTCTGTACTTTCAAGTGTCTGTTCATCTATAAAAAAACAACAACAAAGAGTTAGAAAACTAAATTTATCAATTTGAAAGCAATAACACATAAACTACAGTATGCATCATTTTACAGCTAACAAGCGTTATTTTGCAGTGTCCTACACGTGACTTTGCAATGAGCTAGGCGTGACTTTGTAGTCAGCTAGGCATGATTTAACAAACTGCAAACGTTAAAGTATAAATCACAGGCGGTGCAAAGTGTTTAAATTATGAACAAAAAGGTTCATAGGCAGAAAAAGAAAGCTTTTAGGCATGATTTCTCGACTCGCAGGCGTTGCTTTACGTGCTCAGGCGACACACTTTGTCTGACAGGCGGTGAAAGAAATTTGAGACAGAGAAAGACAGATCTTCGTAGGCGTCATTTGTCTACTGGCAGGCATCATTTGTCTATTGGCAGGTGTCATTTGCTGCTGGTAGGCGTCATTTGGACATGCAACCTGCAAAGTTAGTAGAAAATGCACCAAAAACAAATGAAAATTGATAAAAAAATGAGATTTAGAGGTTCAAAGCCCCACGGTGGGCGCCATTTATGTATGTATAAATCACACCTTCATGAAATAAAGGTGCTATCTATCAATTCTATGGAAACAATAATACCATTTAATCTAAGAATTGACAAATAAAGTATTTAACATCTCATGGATCTCTAACTAAGCTTTGCTAATAGAGCTCTTAGCCTTAATCTCTACTAGTGATAATCCTAGAATAAGAATTTTGATTATGATATGCTTAATCTAGTTCAAATTCCCTCCATTTATATGATATTTGATTTAAATGCTCTCCAAAATGCTCTCAATTATGCTCAAATGCTATGAAAATGCTTTCAATTTGCTATGAAATGCCTATAATAAGGATGCTTTGTATTCAGATTTTTTAGGATACTTATGCTCTCAAAATGGCTTGTATTTATAAGAGTTTCCCAAGTGTAAGGGGTAGAGTTACTTGATCATGATTAAGCCTTGGTTAGGTGAGAGGCTTTGAGATGGTTTCAAATGGGGGGACAATTTAAATGCCCATCTCAAAGGTTTGGACAAAGGGACAAATTTGAGTGATTGAGATTGCAAATTAGGAGTGATCCATGTGCTTTGTGTTCTTAATTCTCATTGGTTACTCAAATTTATGTTGAAGGATATTATGATTTATTAAATTTAATCAATTAATTAAATTAGCCATGTAGGGGAATAGGTTCAATTTGGTTTTTGATTTAAACTATACAATTAATTGATTAAAATCAATTATATAGTTTGATTAATCCTTTTTAGGCTCATATTTAATCATTTGATATTATTATTTATTTAATCCTTTGATTTAATTTGATTTTGTCCAATTTGATTGATAAATATCCATTTGATTTTGATTTGATCCATTTTGATGTAATTTAGAGCATTTGGCTGATATTTGCAGATTTGCTTGATTATAGGACACCTGCCCAATTTTAGGTGTCTACAAATAGGCTTGGTTGTTCAAATGTATAGCTAGATTTTGATTTTATTTGGACGTTACAAAGCCACCTACCTTGTGAGTGTTGAGAGATTTCCCTTGCTGCAAACATATAGCAAATGAGTTTTTTGTGCAACAAAGGTTTCAATGGAGAAGTGGTAGCTTCAAATGAAGTATCCATCCACTTACACAGACTTGAACATGATTGAAATAAAACATTTGAATTTGGAAGATAATCAAGGTCTATTACCAATACACTTATTTTAAGATTGCAATAGGGAGAGATAAGGAAGTTCAATAAAAATAAATGGTCTTTTTTGTATACATTTGCGTAATAAATGAGGTCAATATGGAGAGAGGGGTAAGGAGACGAAGAGAGAGAGAGAGAGAGAGAGAGGTCCAAACAATGAGGAGTGAGGTAGAGTAATAAAAAGATAAATATATAAGGAATAATATA